>SNQJ01S0008310.1:455546-465894 GCA_010110895.2 Picea sitchensis | reverse complement strand
ATTAAATAATTAATTAATTAATTAATTACCTATCACATTCAATGACCAGGGTAATAAATTTAAGAGGGTTAATAATTTTAATTTGTTTAATTAAATGATTTACGTATGCGGGAGGGGATAAGAAATTAAATATAAGGATAAGATATTAATAAGGGGATAAGACATTAAATAAAGAGATAAGATAATAATGAAGGGATAAGATATTAATGAGAGGAAAGAGAGGCGGTGGAGGGGAGATGACAGTAGGATTATTGGGGGGAAGGGAGCATTTTTGGAAGGGGGAGAGAGTTCTGGTTTTGGGGCTTAAATTTTTAGGTTCTGTGTTGGAGTTCTGCAGTCTTGGAGGATTATTATGGGGGGCACCAGTTGGCTGGGGGTTTTGGGCACGGGGGCCAGGATAGCCTTACGGTATCCTGGAGCTAGGAAGCCAGACAGTCTTCTCTTAGCTGGCAGGGAGGAAACGCGGTTTGGGCAGAGTTGGTCAGTGCATCAGGCAACAACAAAGCAGCAGGCTGGACAACCAGGTCAACGGAGAAATTAGCATCAAGAAGAGGTAAATTTGTTTTATTCTATTAAGTAATTCTTATTCTGTTATGAAATTGTTGTTCATTAATTAATTTAGCATGCGTATATGCCGAATTAAAAGAAATTACTGAGTTTTCTGCGTAGAAGTAGAAGTTTACTGTTTCAATTTATGGAATTAAAAGACTTAAATTAATACAGTCACTACATTTATAAACAGGGAAGATAAGTCTGCATAAGGAAATTGAATAAGCCCCTCTGTGCAAGTTTGCATAGGGTGAGGAAAATCTTGCTATAACAGATGCCCCCTAATGTGTGAGGTTAGAGGAGTATCTGCGATGGCCGAAATACATTATAAACAACCCAAAAGTGAAGTGGTAGGGAACCAACTGGATGAACTAGCTTCTCATTACATTTTTCACTGACTTTGCATACACGACTGCCAATAAAATTACACTACAGATCCATGTGAAAATATACCAAACAAGTGTTTGTGGCCATGAATAAGAAAATACAAATGTAGTTACATGCCAATAGTTGTCATAGTCATGAACAAGGCCCAGTAGAACCAGTCTCAAATTTTATAACCAATTTGAAGATATATGTATACCATGGAGTACAATCTGATCTCCTATGATCACTAAAGTCATGTAGGTACTGGTCCAATGAAAAGGAAGCAACAACTCAGGAAAGCTACGGTCACATAGTGATTTCTTCAAGTCTTCTCCACAATCCACCAAGGGTGCAAGTCTACATCATTTGAATAAAGGAGTTGAGGTCGAACACAATGAGGCATCGTTTGATTACCTATCATTGATGTATACCGCTAAAAAACGCAAGACAACCTACCGATAATGAAAGTAGGTATCAAGGCACCGAGTACATTCTTACAAGTGTGAATAAAGGAGTTGATGTTGAACACCTGAAGAATCCATCGATCAGGGGACATTGATGTATTCCCAACTATTGATGGCGAGAGAGCCTTCCACTGATGACTGCAAGCCTCAAGGTACTCATAAGACTCTAGGTCCCGTTTCCAAAATAAATGGGCTGAAGTCAATGTTAAGAGACTCGTTGAAAGGAGAGAATTAAGGCATCTCTCATCAGTCAGTACGAGGTACAAAGCATGAGCTTCATGATTTGGTGGAAATCAGACGAAGAACATGTTAACGAACCAACGACCCTGTGCATCTTTCACGTGTGCCAAGTGCAAGTAGTACATGAAAAATACCCTTTGAATAATAACCAATGATGAAAAATGTTGACAAAGGTGAATAAACCACCAATAAGGCTAATGGCATCCAAGACACTGCATGAATCCCAATGTGTGAATAGATGTCTTGCCGTCGAACATAAGGGAAACCACCCAGTAAATGACCAATGATGAAATGTCGACTTTTGGGTTGAAGGTTACCTAACAATGATGAAAGTAGGGCCAGGGTGAATGATAGGACTACAATATCATGTGATTATGAGACAAACTAAGGGTATGACCAACATGAAAAGTCAAGAGTTCTAAGGAGTGGCTGAAACAGGTTGATAGACTTCCTTTGAATAAGAGCATGAGACATATGGAGGAATCTGGTAGCATAGACCCAATGATGAAACCATCAGATGCAGGAGGCATCAATGAAATTCTCTATAGGGACTGGAAGAATAAATAGTCAGTAGAGAGGACTCTATAATGAGCTCAGCTTCCTAAGGCCATGCTAATCCCAAAATTATGATGGTGAATGGAATCAATAACTTTGTGCTTTGTCAAAGGTGACACAACTACTGCCAATATAGGATAATACTCCCTTCCCGTCAATATTTTTTTGTTTTTTCATAGACAAATGAATGCTATGATACATAGGAGGAAACATGTGTCACAAGTAAGGAAAACTAGTTCTAGCAGTGGAATATACCTATGTTTAATGTAGGGAAATGCATGCGGGAGATGGACAATCGGGGGAATGTTCCGTCCTAGGTATAGGGTGTCAAATTGCGAAGGATATAAACAAGGATTTTCTTGGTTGAGGATGCAAAACCACTAAGAAAAGCTATTTATGACGCAAAGTGAGAACCAGCTATAGGCTCAATACTGCAAGAAAAGGAATGAGATGCAATCACAACTTAACGCCAAAAAAATGTCATTTTTTGTGTCTTTTAGTCTACTTGGTATGAAAAAGGGATAAACTTGTGCCAAATAGACGTCTTTTCAAATCCAATTTACGAGTGTGAAAAATACAAGTTCACTTGGAAATATTTTTACTTTTTGATAACGAGTCGGAAAAGAGCTTAACTAAGACTCACGACCTTTCAAGTCCAATTTAACGAGTGTGAAAGGGACAAATCACTCGACAATATTGATAACGAGTCAGAAAGTATCTTAACTAAGACTCATTTGGGAGAGTCTAGGAAGCAAGTCACGGGGGAGGCCAAGGATCTTGTGCTAGACTTCTGTGGACTGTTAATATCTTACGAATAACTGAAATAATCTTGGGAAACCCAAAGCTCTCCAAGTTGATGAGGACAAATCACTGATGAAGCATATGGTCTCCATGATGGATCAGATAATATCTCTTATAGGAAAGCACATAGGAGGGGTCATTGGGTACCCCACAAGGCCATCCCAATCAAAGGGAAATTCCTCAGGAATTGGAGGGAGAGACCTCGGGGAGAGGATAAATATCTCTCTTTCAGAATGTGCAGGATCAGGAATGTTGATGACATGGTTGAAGGATGCATCACCCTCCATACAGAGAGTAAGATTGACCAGAGCTTGCGCTGGTATGACCACTTCTTCAATTATAGGTTGAAGAGGATGCACGATAATAGGGATAAGGGACACATCACCCTCGATAATGGGGGTGAGGTCAAGAGAGGATTACGGTAGAATTACCGCTGTATCAATCAAAGGAGAAACAAGGTGTGAGGAAACCACAGATGCCTTAGAATCTGAAGGGCCCTTATGCGAGCCCCATGTTTCCGGTATCCCAGCAATAGCTGGACACAAATGAGTAAGGTGATATCCTTAGCAAGTCCTGCAAAGGAATTAGGTCAATTTTTGAGCGTCGAGGCTTATCAATGCCCCCATCGGTGTTCACAATGGCTGGTGACATGCTCTCATAATGACTAGCAGAGGCGAGAGAGTCAGATCCCACATGACGTACAAAGGTTGGAGATGTGGCATTGATATGACTCGTGGTGATTAGAGTGGTGCTCCCAGTATGACTAGCAGTTGCTGGGCTAGCGGTGAGTTGTGGCATTTGATACCAAGGTCCATGGAAAGATTGACTTTGAAACATTGCAGGCCAGGAAGGATCCTGGTTTACCCCCTGTCCCTATCCAGAAGGGTAATATCCTCCACCTAACGGATTCGAAGAGGCGTGCACGAGCATCATGACTGAAGTATGCGAAGAGACGGAAGTATGATAAGGACTATTCGAGTGAAGATATACATTTCCCCCTTGTGAAGGGGTTCCATAAAGAGGATAGCCTGAATCGTAAAATTGATTCTCCCGATAAGAAAAACCTGGGGATACATGAGTACCCATCATGGGAGAAGTGTTCGAAGGAATTGACATGGTGGATGAAGGATACATGGATGAAGTGTAATAAGTATAATAAGAACCCATATGAGTATTGGCCCTTGAAAGAGCGTAGCTAGAACTAGATCCGTAAGAGGGGAGGTTCCAACCTCCCGTCATGAAAGCTGGTTGAGGGACATGACTCATATCAAATGAAGATGTAGGCATTGGGGCCATGGTGCCCCCAGATCCAATGGTGGGAATCATATAAGTGGACCAGGGAGAGGATTGAAAACGTGAATGCATTTCAATGGGAGAATGACTAGAGACCCAAGGTGCAGACTGAGTACCATAGTTCTGCATACCATTATAATAAAGAGGAGGATTCGTCCCCATGAACTGAGTAGGCATCATGGGGTAGGTAGTGGTAAACGAGGGAGATAAAGGGACTCCACTATCCATGATAATGAGAACTCAACAAAGACTCTTAAGGCCAACTAGTAATCAAATAGCACACCAAAAGTTAAATGACCAATATACATGAAAATGGGGTAAAGTGGATGAGTGGCCTCCCTCCCTAAAGAAGGTATGTCTCACCCAAGAGGGGCCTGAGACTCCCTGCTAAAGATCGGAGGTAATAGAATCAGTTATAAGGGACCTCATGGGATTAACAACCAGTCGGTCAGATCCCCCCGCAGAGGTAATCCTCCATAAAGGCTGTGTGTTGTCTGACCCTTATCTAACCTAGGGTACCTATAGAATAATCCTTGCAAGTAACCTATGATATACCTAAGTAAAAGCAACTAATAAACCACTGTATAACCGATGCACATGTGAGCAGTCGTAAGTTGGGTCCACCATATGGGCAGGGTAGAAAAGACTGAAACCTTGAAAGCATTGCCTCTCATGAAGGTAAGGGCACTAACAAGATCCCCAAATATGAATAGATCCCCATAAATATCTCTGACGCTAGGAAGGTATCGAGGGGATATCCCTTCAATCGACTTTGCATGACCACATGATTAACTCTGGTGTGAGCGGAGCCTCCTGATCTTACCAATTATATAATGGATTTCTCCACTCCCTAAATCAGACACATATGTTGATTTAATTTCCTTGGAGAAGTTTACTCACAAAATCCTATTCCAAGGCACTAAATCCTAGGCTAGTTTGTGCACCCTAGAAAGTAAAATCGTGACTAATTAATTTTAAATTATAGCGTTGATTTTAATGGTCGTGATTACTCCAAAAGGTATGGTAGTGAAACTCATGGTGTTATGACTCTGCAAGAAAATTAAATATGAAAATAATGCAAAGTCCTAACTCTAACTTTTAATGAATGATATGCTTCTAGAAACCAATGCAATTTTCAAATTCAACAATGCAATTTAGAAGTAAAAATGCAATCTTTCACTATATGCAATAAGCTAATGAAAAAGACTCAAAAGGAAAAAATGCGAAGCAATGCAAAATGTCTATTTTTTTGTATTTTCAATATAGCAAAACTAAAAATGCATGGACTGAAAAGTAACTTGATATATAACCCTACTATGTATAAAAAGAGACAACTCAAGTAGGATAACAAGCAACAAAACACCCAACCCAATGTACAAGGACAACAAAAAATGAAAAGATGATGAGAAAGACTCCGCCCAGAAATTCAAACAAAAGAGGGTTTCCTGTCATCCCACAAGCACTCAACAGGCACTATAGAGACCTAAGAAGACTCAACAAACATCAAATCCAACCAAAAAACCACTAAACCTAGCAAAAAAGAAAGACACACTGATGTACACGACTGTTCAGGAAAATAGAGCATATATACACATCTTGTTGTGAGACATCCAACATATGTACACAAATTTCAAGGAAAAAGGAGCGTATATGCTTTAAAACAAGGCCAAGAAAGGAAGAAAGGATGAAAACTCAGACCCAGAGTGAACAAGAGCTGTCAAGAAGTGATACGACAAGAACAACAATAGAAACAAGAGAAATCTACGGAGAAAAGTACTCCAAACCCTAAGAAAGAAGATTCAATCCCTAGTATGGTCGCCAATTCGATTACGAGGAAAATCTCTCTATGGCTAGGGTAAACCACAACAGATGGAAATGCCTACAGAAATCAACTCTATCCTAACAACATGCTATATAAACAAATGTGCAAGCGAGATAAGAAAGAGGCCTACCTCGTCCAGATGTTCGATGAAGTCCACAGTTGAGCACTTTCACTCAAATCTATATACCTACAACAAGTTCTCAACAAACAAGAAAATAAAGCATATGGTGGTAATATAAAAGGTTAGAACATTAGATAGCATAATCCATTAATAAACATGACAAATACGCCCATGGAATAATAATTCAATATATTTGCAAGATATCAATTGGACGGGAAAAGAGTATTTCTATTAATAAATGATCAACATAAGTGAAAATGTTACAGACTTCTGTGTCGGCACGGTTCAGAATCTAGAAACTAAGTTCCTTTCAGTTGGGCCTCTGTAACACCCTGTTTCCCCCAGTCCGTAAAAATAACTATATTGGCCAAGAACTATGGAAAACTCAAAGATGTGAATGTTTGATTTGACGAACCTTTGTATAAAAGGTCGATGAAGGTAAATTATGTTATGAATATGTGTTGCATGGATGCTGGAAGGGGGATGTTCTAAAAGAGACCACGATGGCTAATGAGAGGTGGTGGAAGGTACCTGGAATGGTTGCGTTAACTTCCACCGAGCCAGTACCATACTGGTTTTTACTTGCTCAAAGACCAAAGCAATTATCTGACCCTGGAATGGTTTTCTCGTCAGATTGGTAGGTGGGGAGGCTCCTCAAGAGTTAATGAGGGGATGGGGGTGAATCGCCCATCCATAAAAGCTCTCAGACTTGACCACGGATGGGGAAATTCATGCCACACACAATCTTGCAGAGAAAAGGCAAGAGAGGAAGTGTGGTAAAGGGTGGAGGGAGAGCGTACGCGACAGGGATCGCATAAGAGAACTAGAGAAACTCTAGAAACATAGGGAGTTATGAACATAGGAGAAGGAGAGTAACCTTCATCCTGGATTATTTTTCTATATCAGGAGTAGGAGAGTAACCTTTGTCCTTGACTTCTGTTGAGCTGGAAGTAGGAGATTGAATCTCAAATCATCGTGGTTTAGCTTGGGGGTGGCTAGTGGTAAATCCGTTTAGAGTCACCGAGCCTACGGTTGGGTGGAAACGAGTACCCCTCCCACTAGTTGCATCACACTTGGTGGATCTAATAAGTGTTTTATGCCTTGTATTTTTAATTGAATATCATGAATAGATGCTCATGTTTATATGCCCATAATGATTTCTGTGTGGAATGATTGCCTAGTGTTTTAGACTGGAAATAATGCATGCATGTGTATACTTACATGCCATAGTTGGTTTCTGTACAAATGATTAAGTCTAGGGCATGAGTTCGCTCCACCAAAAATAGTCTTGTTTGCTTGATTCTCATAATATTCTAGGAAGGCTCCTCGAGAGTACTCTTCCCCAGGAATTTCCCCATAAACCTTGGAACTGTACTGAACCTTTACCCAGATACTCGACTAAGATCAGGGACAATTGCCCAAGAACCATCTGAAGGTTCATGCGATCTGGGTTTGGAAACCTTATGCAAGAAATAGGATCTCTCTAAGGCCTCGGAGTCATGGGAGTTTAAAGTTCCAAGAGGTTGAATTTCGTGATTCAAGCTCATAAAGGATAGAGAGTCCGATTATTGAAAGAGAATACCCAATCGTTTGGTAGACGAACGGTCGGATTCCTTTCAGAAATACCCTAGATCCGTCATGAATGATGGATCTAGAGGAGGAGCACAGGAATTAACACTTCAACCCTTTCATCCTTTGCAAGTAGTGATGGGATTCAAGACCATAGATCCAAGGATCTTTCAAAGCTCTATTGACCGTCGATCTTAACCTTTGTATAGGCAGGAGAATGGACTCAACAACATCTTGAAAGTCCTGAAGTATTAAGAACCGTCCATTGACACAGGACGCGTGGAAGTCAGGTAGAATTTCACTGACTCCCGACTTGGAGTGGTCAAGGGTAGGACTGCACGAAATCACGATTCACGAAATTGCGACATGATCGTGGTCATTGGATCCAAGGCACGGGAGAACCATTGGATCAGGACCTCCACATGGTATCGTGTATCGGGGGTTCAAAGGTTGAAAGAATATCCTTTCAACTGCAGAAGTCGCAAAATGCCGAGCATCGAGGGATCGTTCGAACATGTGGCACACCCATTAGGTGGGAACCGTGTGGTTGACATGTGGCATAACAACAAGCACCCAGAGAAAGGTGGGAGTGGGTGATAGGTGGTGGACACATGTCACCTGGGAAAGAGTCAACCCATCGTTGAATTATCGTGGTTCAGGGTTTCAAAGGATGAAGAAGTTTCCCCTTGATCGCTAAGGTCGGGAAACACCGAGAGTCAAGGTCTCATGCGACGGGAAGCAGTGACACAACTCGTAAGCAGAGTACGATGGAGGAGACAAGTGGCATGTACACATCGCTTGGCAGAGTCCACGTAAAATTGACCTCTTGTGTCTTAGGGATTTTCAAAGGAGGAGCATGAGGGCTCAACAAATCAACTAGCGAATTCGCGAGTTGTGAGTGGTGTTAGTGTTTAGCCTAGCCTATGGTTACATGTAGCAGGTGCTAGTGAGGAGGGAGCCATACCCGTATTGCATCTCGGGTATCGACGTTTGGTGAAAGAGGAGTCAAGAGCCTAGACTCCCAACTCGCGAATTGCGAAAGGCACTTGCACTAAGGCCAGGTTGTGGTCGCTTGGAGGAGGATAAGGGAAGGGATGGTCTGCACTAGGCCCCATAGAAATTCGGGGATTATGTCCCTCGAAGAAAAAGACAAAAAATCTAGGCTGCCGTAGTGGGTATGTTACAAATTGGTATCAGAGCATGGTTACAATACTTGTCTTGCTTGGGCTCATGAACGAGTTGCACAGAAACTCCATTTGAAGTACTCTTAAAAAGGAGTAACCCTCTATTTTAACCCCCTTTATCAAAAGTCAAAGTCCACCTGAGATATAGAAATGTGGTATTTTAAGTGGCCACACTGGGAAGAGCACCTTGAGAAAGGTCCACCCCAGAGATAAGGGACAAGCATCGGACGATTCCTCTGGAAAGGAAACTGGCAACTCAGAGGGATCTTCTAGTAGTAGAACTAGTTCTTATTCCTGAAGAAAACGGAAGAAGCGAAAGCATTCCAAAAATCATAATCTCGAAGAATTCAAGAAGGCCAAACCACCCTCTTTCGACGGTGAAATAAAGAAGGGGGAGGAAGCAGAGGCCTGGCTGCTTGGACTAAAGAAGTATTTCAAAGTCCATGACTTCTCAGAAAACTTGAAGGCCTGAGTAGCCACTTTCAACTTGAATGGAAAGGCTTCCATTTGGTGGGAAGACCTTAAGAATGTAAAAGGGATTCACGAAGAGGACCTGTCTTGGGTACGGTTTGAGAAATACTTTAGAAATAAGTATCTATCGGAAAAGTATTTCGACAAAAAGACTAAAGAATTCTATGAACTCAAACTGGGGCAACTCACCATAGAGGAATATGTCAGCAAAATCCTCGAGTTGCTGAGGTATGTACCCTATATAAAAGAAAAAAAGGAAAATGTGCAACGATTCATTAGTGGACTACCTAAGGACTATCATAATAGGATTGAGTTTGACGAGCCAAAGACCCTAGAATACACTATCATAAAGGAAAGATATTTTTATGAACAACTTGGGCATTGGACAAAACCTCACGAAGGCTGGAAGCAGAAGAATAGTTCAAGATTCCAGAAAAAGGGGTTTAAATACCTAATATTTAAAAACTATAAAAACGACACAAGGATGAGCTTCCCAACCCGATGTGTACACCAAAAAAATTTCACCTTCCAAAGAGGAAATAAACCTTTTGGATCTACCCCAAGAAAGATTGATAACCCAAAGAGAGAACCCTTGAAATGTTGGGGTTGTGGAGAAGAAAATCTATTGAGGGATTGCACGCACCGACAACAAAATAGTTGGAGAATTTACAACGTTCAAGGAGCTACCACTGTCAATGACATGGCCAAGAGTGTGCCGCAAATTTATGCAACCTTGGATAATAAACAAGCTAACCACCAAGCTTCAGTGTTGGAGATGGAAGGTATGATCACCAACCATCTAGTGTCTATTCTAATTGACCCTGGTTCAAATTTGAGTTATATAGCTCCTAAGGCTGTTGATAAGTGTAAATTACAGCCACATAAACACGCCAAGCCATGGTTGGTACAGTTA
>SNQJ01S0008310.1:365339-455536 GCA_010110895.2 Picea sitchensis | reverse complement strand
ACAGGACAAGTCTGGCTGAGAAGAAGAAAGATGGGCCCTCCAGGGCCATGCTCAAGTTACTCCTGCTCTCGGTACTCCATGTCTAGGACCATGTGGGCCTCGAGACATGATCTCCTAGTTATCCCTAGATATCGGGGATAACAGGGACCGCATGGTTGATAGGTGGCATAAGAAAAAGCACCCAGAGAAAGGTGGGATCGAGTGACAGGTGGTGGACACATGTCGCCTCGGAAAGAGTGAACCCATCGTTGACTTATCATGGTTCAGGGTTTTGTAGGATGAAGAAGTTGCCCCTTGATCTCTAAGGTTGAGAAACGCCAAGAGGCAAGGTCTTGTGTGACGGGCGACAGTGACACAACTCATAAGAAGAGTACGAAGGAGGAGACAAGTGTCATGTACGCGTCGCTTGGCAGAGTCCACGTAACATTGACCTCTCACGTCTCAGGGATTCACAAAGGAGGAGCACAAGGGCTCAACACCTCAACTAGTGAAGTCACGAGTTGCAAGTGGTGCTAGTGTTTAGCCTAGCCTACGGTTACATGTAGTAGGCGCTAGTGAGGAGGGAGGCATACCCGTATCGCATCTTGAGTATCGACGTTTGGTGAAAGAGGAGTCGAGAGCCTTGACTCCCAACTCGCTAGTTGTGAAAGGCGCTTGTGCTAAGGCCAGGTTGTGGTCATTTGGAGGAGGATAAGGGAAGGGATGGTCTACGCTAGGTCCCATAGAAATTTGGGGATTTTGTCCCTCGAAGAAAAAGACGAAAAATCTAGGTTGCCGTAGTGGGTATGTGACAAATTGGTAGTGGGTATGTGACAACCTCCACCAGTTCAATGCTCCACCAAAGGCAAGCTCATAAGAGAGAAGCAATGAGGTTCTCAATCAATAAGGGAGGATATTGGGGGTTGAACACTGTGTTCAGACTTAAAGGACAAAGGGATGTAGACTCAATATGAAGTAAATAATTCATCCAGAGTAACTTTGCTCTCAAAGTTGAATTCTTTCTCCCTTTCCATAGCTCGGAATTGACCCATTTATAGCCTTCAAAATGGAACTGAAGGGCCAAGTCAGAACATTTCCAATATATGGAAGGCCAAGGATCAGAGATCTCCTGTCGTGACATGGAAACCTGACATTTAATTTTCATTTTGTGGCACAAATCCCGATGTACGTGAGCTGTAGTGGAGCAGCCTGCGTATACACATGCTGTATAGTGTGAAAGATGCGTACATGTGAAAAAATAATTATTTTTGTCTCTAGACTTTATCAACAGGGAAGATAAGTCTGCATAGGGAAATGGAATAAGGCCTTCTGTGCAAGATTACATAGGGTGAGGCAAATCTTTCTATAACACTAGTATCATTTGGTTGTTTTCCACCACCGTCAAATGAACCTGTGTTTCTTGCCTGCTTAAAAAAAATAGACACATAATTAATTGATGTGTTAAACCAATTGTCAATATATTTGACAAGTAATCAATAACTACAATCTTGTCATTTTATTTACCAACTGATTCGAAGGGTCAGATTGTGTCGGTGATCCCTTCCTTTGTTGATTTTCTACCACATCTTGAAAGCAGAACTTGAAGCTAAGAATCAAGTCTTCTTTTGTGGCGACAATGTTGAATGTATCCCCCTACATCGCATGGCATAAGATATGGTTTTTGCTTACTGGATACAATTAGATAAAATTTGCATGATGATATGTATAATATGAATAAAGTATTTGGTACTTACAATTTGATATTTTAATATCATGTAACCACCTTGGTCAAGTTTGTGTTGCCCATGTTTTCCTAGTCTTACCTTTGTTTCTTTTGACGCGTCTAGGAGCATATGAAAATTTTCAAGTATGTTATAAGATATCACAATTTTTTCTTTAGAATTAAAAAAAATTCAGAATATTCATTTCAAAATATCACATATTACCTTCCAGGTCCAGGTGGTGTCTTCCCTTTGTTTCTCAATGCACTCTCCTTTGTGTCCTCTTGTATATTATTCCATTCCCTCTCGGGAATGGCCAAAGGAAGATCATACTTAGGGTTCTTTTTCAATTGAACCTTATATTGATCTCTGACATATTTCAAATATGTACCAGCCCTCGAGGTGATTTAAGACTTGTTGAATAAATCATCAAACAACTCAACCATATGGTCTATAAGATTCTTTTTCAAATAATTATTTTGGGAATTGCACCGTGTGTGAATGGTGGGCCCTGTTACGAGGAAAATCTCTTTATGGATAGGGTAAACCACAACAGACGGAAATGACTGCAGAAATAAACTCTCTTCTCAAGTATGCTATGAAAACAAATATGCTAGAAAGACAAGATAAAAGGCCTACCTTGTCCAAACATTCGATGAATTCCACCATTGAGCACTTGAACCAAATAAATATACCTGCAACTAGTCATCAACAACCAATAAAAGAAAGCATACGGTGATAATAAATGATGTTAACACATTCAATAGCATAATCCATTAATAAACATGACAAATACACCCATGGAATAATAATTCAAATATTTGCAAGATATCAATTGGACGGGAAAATATTATTTCTATTAATATATGATTAGCAGACGTGAAAATGTTAGAGACTTCTGTGTCGACACAATTCGGAACCGAGAAACTAAGTTCCTTCCAGCTCATCCTCCACCACTTCAATCCTCCACCAAAGGCAAGCTCATAAAATAAAACCAATGAGGTTCTCAATCAATAAGGGAAGAGCTTGGGGGTTGAACACTATGTTTAGACTTAAAGGATAAAGGGATGCAGACTCAATATGAAGTAAATAATTTCTCCAGAGTAACTTTTCTCTCAAAGTTGAATTCTTTCTTTTCTTTCCATAGCTCGGAATTGTCCCATTTATAGCCTTCAAAATGGAATTGAAGGGTAGAGTCAGAACGTTTCCAGGATATGGAAGGCCAAGGATCATAGATCTCCTATCATGACATGGAAACCCGACATTAAGTTTTATTTTCTGGCACAAATCCCGATGTACGCTGGCTGTAGTGGTGCAGCCTGCGTATACGCATGTTGTATAGTAGGCAAGCTGCATACATGTGGAAAAATATGTATTTTTGTTTCTGGATTTTAAAACAGGGATGATAAGTCTGCATTGTGAAATGGAAAAAGGCCTTCTGTGCAAGATTGCATAGGGTGAGGCAAATATTTCTATAATAGATGCCCCCTAATGTGTGAGGTCAGAGGAGTATCTGTAATGGCCAAAATACATTATAAACAACCCAAAAGTGGAGTGATGGGGAACTAAGTGGAAGAACTAGTTGCTCATTACATTTTGCACTGACTTTGCATACATGGCTACCAATTGAATTACAATGCAGATCCATGTGAAAATATACCAAAAAACTATTTGTTTCCTTGAATAGGAAAATACAAATGCGGTTACATGCCAATGGTTGTCATAGTCACAAACAAGGCCCAATAGAACCATTCTCAAAACTCATCTGAAGATATATGTATACAATGGAGTACAATCTGATCTCCCATGATCACTGAAATCATATAGGTACTGGTCCAATGAAAATGAAGCAACAACTCAGGAAAATTGCAGCTACATACGGGTGTCTTCAAGTATTCTACACAATCTACCTAGGGTGCAAGTCTACATCATGTGAATAAAGGTGTTGAGGTCAAACATAATGAGACATCGTTTGATTACATTTCATTGAGGTATATCGTTAACAAATGTGAGACAACCTACCAATTATGAAAGTAGGTATCAAGACATTGAGTACATTCTTACAAGTGTGAATAAAGGAGTCGGTGTTGAACACTTGAAGAATCCATCGATCATGAGACATTGATGTATTCCCAACTATCGATGGTGAGATAACTTGGCACTAATGAATGCAAGACTCAAGTTACTCATAAGACTCTAGGTCCCATTTCCAGAATAAATGAGTTGAAGTCGATGGAAGGAGACCCATTGAATGGAGAGCATTAAGGCATCTCTCATCAGTCAACACGAGGTACATTGCAGGAACTTCATGATTTGGTGGAAATCAAATGAAGAACATGTTCATGAACCAACAACCCTGTGTGTCATTCGCATGTGCCAAGTGCAAGCGGTACATGAAAAAGACCCTCTGAATAGAAGCCAATGATGAAAACTGCTGATAAAGGCGAGGAAACCACTAATAAGGATAATGGAATCCAAGACATTGCACGAATACCAATGTGTGAATAAATGTCGAACACAAGGGAAACCACCCAGTCAATGATCAATGATGAAGTGTCGACTGTTGGGTTCAAGGTTGCCTACCAATGATGAAAGTAGGGATAGGGTGCATGATGGGACTACAATATCATGTGACTCTGAGACAAATTTAGGGTATGGTCTACATGCAAAGTCAAGAGTTCTGAGAAGTGGCTGACACAAGTTGATAAGATTCCTTTGAACAAGAGAATGAGACATATGGAAGAATCTAACAACATAGACTCAATGATGAAACCATGAGATGCAGGAGGCATCAATAAAATTCTCTATAGGGACTAGAAGAGTAACCAGTCGGTAGATAAGACTCTATAACGAGATCAACTTCCTAAGGCCATGCTAATCCAAAACTTATGATGACAAGTGGAATCAATAACTTTGTGCTCTGTTCAAAGGTGACACAATTGCTGCCAATACAAGATAATACCCCCTTCCTGCCCATCTTTTTTTGTTTTTTCATAGACAAATGAATGCTATGATACAGAGGAGGAAATGAGTGTCACAAGTAATCAAAACTAGTTCTAGTAGTGGAACATACCTATGCTCAATGCAAGGAGATGCATGCGAGAGATGGACACTTGGGGGAATGTTCCCTCCTAGGTATAGGGTGTCAAATTGCGAAGGATATAAACGAGGCTAATCTTGGTTGAGGATGAAAAAACTGTCGAGGCAAACAATTTATAATGTAAAGTGAGAACCGACTATAGATTTAGTACTGCAAGAAAGGGCATGATATGTAATCACAAATTAACACCAAAAAATGTCCTTTTTTATGTCATTTAGTCTACTTGGTGTGAAAAAGGGATAAACTTGTGCCAAATAGACACCCTTTTAAATCCAATTTATGAGTGTGAAAGAGACAAGTTCACTCGACAATCTTTTCGCTTTTTGAAAACGAGTCAGAAAAGAGATTAACTGAGACTCACAACCTTTCAAGTCCAATTTAATGAGTGTGAAAGAGACAAATCTCTCGACAATCTTTTTTCTTTTTAGACGTGTCAGAAAAGAGCTTAACTCGGACTCGTTTGGGAGCTTCTAGACGACAAGTCACAGGGGAGGCCAAGGCTCCCATGTTAGACTTCTATGGAATGTCAACATCTTACGCATAGTTGACATAAGCTTGGAAAAACCCAAAGCTTTCCAAGTTGAGAAGGATAAAGTGCTAATGAAGGTTATCGTCTCCGTGATATATCAGACAATGTCTCTTACTGGAAAAGACATAGGTGGGGGCATTGTATACCCCACAAGACCATCCCAATTGAAGGGGATCTTCTCAAGACTTAGAGGGGGAGAACTCAGGGAGAGAAAAAATATCTCTCATTTAGAAGGTGTAGGATCAGGAATGCTAACGAGATGGTTGCAGGGTGCATCATCTTCCACAAGGGGAGTAGGATTGACTAGAGACTGCACTGGTACAATCACTTTTTCAATTCCAGGTTGAAGAGGATGCACAATAATAGGGTAGAGGACACATCACCCTCGATAATGAGGGTGTGGTCCGAAGAGGATTGCAGTGGCATGACTGCCGTGTCGATCAAAAGAGAAATAGGGTGTGGGAAAACCACAAACACCTCAAAATCTGAAGGGCCCTTAGGTGAGCCCCACGCTTTCGGTATCCCAACAATACCTGGACAAAAAAGAGTAAGGTGATCTCCTTCACAAGTCCTGCAAAGGAATTTAGTCTTACGTCTGAGACGCCTAGGCTTCTCAATGCCCCCAACGTCATTCACAACGGCTGGTGACATGCTCTCAACATGACTAACATAGGTGAGAGAGTCATATCCTACATGATGTAAAGAGGTTGGAGATGTGACATTGATATGACTCGTGGCGATTAGAGTGGTGCCCCCATCATAACTAGCAGCGACTGGGTGCGGG
Organism: Picea sitchensis; assembly: GCA_010110895.2. Lineage (NCBI taxonomy): Eukaryota > Viridiplantae > Streptophyta > Pinopsida > Pinales > Pinaceae > Picea > Picea sitchensis. Next base: position 449,423 of record SNQJ01S0008310.1, on the reverse strand, counting down.
TTGTCAGCATGACTTGCAGAGGTTGCTGACCCATCTCCAACATAACTGTAAGAGGTTGGTGATGGGGCTCTAGTATGACTGGCAATGACTAGACTAGTGGTGAGTTGTGTCATTTGATACCAAGGTCTAGGGAAAGATTGTCTTTGAAACATTGTAGGCCAGGAAGGATCCTAGTTTACCCCTTGTCCCTGTCCAAAAAGGTAGTATCCTCTGCCTGAATTATCTAAAGAGGTGTGTATGGGCATCATCACTGAAGTCTGTGAAGAGACAGAAGTATGATAAGTATTATTCAAGTGAGGATATATGTTTCCCCCTTGTGAAGGGGTTCCATAAAGAGGGTAGCCCAAACCGTAAAACTGATTCTCCCTGTATGAAATACCCGGGGATATGTGTGGACCCACCATGGGAAAAGTGTTCGAAGGATAAGCATTTATTTGAGTATTGACTCCTAACAGAGCATAGCTAGGACTAAATCCATAAGAGGGGGGGTTCCAACCTCCCACAATGAGATTTTGGTTGAGGGACATGAATCAAATCAAAATAAGATGTAGGAATCAGGGCCATGGTTCTCCCAGATCCAATGCTAGTATTCATATAAGTGGACCACAGAGAGGATTGAAAAGGTGAAGGCATATCAATAGGAAAATGACTAGATACCCAAGGCGTACACTGAGCATCGTAGTTTTGCATACCATTATGAAAAGAGGAAGAATTCCCCCCCATGAAATGAGTAAACTTCATGGGGGGGTAGCAGTAAACGAGGGAGCCAAATGAACTCCACTATCCATGATAATGAAAACTCAATATAGAATCCTAATCCCAACTAGTAATCAAAGAGAATACCAAAAGTCAAATGGCTAAAATGCACACAAATGAGGTAAAGTGGCTGAAAGTGGCCTCCCTCCCTAAAGAAGGTATGTCTCTCCCAAGAGGGGCCTGAGACTCCCTACTAAATATCGGAAGTAACAAAATCAATTATAAGAGCCCTCATGGGATTAACAACTAGTCGATCAGATCCCCCTGGAGAGGTAATCCTCCATAAACACTGTGTGTTGTCCAACCCTTATTTGACCTAGGGTATCTGCAAAATAACCCCCGCAAGTAACCTATGTGGTACCTAAGTCAAGAAACTAATAAACCAGTGTATAATTGATGCACAAGCGAGCAGTTGTAAGTCAGGTCCACCATATGGGCAGGGTAGCAAAGCATGAAACCTTGAAAGTACCACCTCTCACGAAGGTAAATGCACTAGCAATATCCCTAGATACGAATATATCCCCATAAATATATCTGACGCTAAGAAGGTATCGGGGGGATATCCCTTCAACCAACCTCGCACGATTTTGTGATTAAATCTGATGTGAGCGGAGCCTCTAGATATTACCAATTATACAATGGATTTCTCCACTCCCTTTCTCAGACACATATGTTGATTTAATTTCCTTGGAGAAGTTTACTCACAAAATCCTATTCCAAGGCACTAAATCCTAAGCTAGTTTGTGCACCCTAGAAAATAAAATCGTGACTAATCAATTTTAAATTATAGCATTAATTTTAGTGGCCATGATTACTCAAAAATGTATATTAGTGAAATTCATAATGTTATGACTCTGTAAGAAAAGTAAATATGAATATAATGCAAAGTCCTAACTTCAACTTTGAATGAATGATATGCTTCTAAAAACCAATGCAATTTTCAATTTCAACTCTGCAATTCTGAAGTAAAAATGCAATCTTTCATTACATGCACTAAGCTAATGACAAGGACTCAAAAGACCAAAATGCTAAGCAATGAAAAATGCCTAATATTTTTGTATTTTCAATATAATAAAAATGAAAATGTATGGACTAAAAAGAAACCTGATAAATAAACTCTACTGTGTATAGAAAAAGATAACTCAAGCAGGATACCAAGCAACAAAACGCCCAACCCAATGTACAAGGAAAATCAAAGTGAAAATATGATGAGAAATACTCTGCCTAAAAATTCAACCAAAAACAGGTTTCCTGTCAACCCACAAGCACTTAACAGGCACTACAGAGACCTAAGAAGACTCAACAAACATCAAATCCCACCCAAAAACCACCAGAACAAGAAAACATGCAAGAAAATTTGATGTATGTGATTGTTCAGGAAAACATAGTGTATGTACACATCTTGCAGAGGGACAACCTGTGTATGTATGGGACTATCAAGGAAAAAAGTGCGTATATGTTTCAAAAAACAAGGCCAGGCAAGGGAGAAACATGAAAACTTAGACCAAGAGTTAACAGAGGCTGCCAAACAATGATATGACAAGAAACACAATAGGAACGAGAGCAATATAAGGAGAAAAGTACTCCAAACCCCAAGAAAGAAGATTCATTTGCCTAGTATGGTTGCCAATTCTCTTATGAGGAAAATCTCTCTATGGCTAGGGTAAACCATAATAGACGTAAATGACTGCAGAAATCAACTCTCTTCTCAAGTATGTTATGAAAAAAAATATGCTAGCAAGACAAGATAAAAGGCCTACCTCGTCGAGACGTTCGATGAAGTCCACCGTTGAGCACTTGACACAAAACAATATACTTGCAACTAGTCCTCAACAACCAAGCAAATCAAGCATACGGTGATAATAAATTATGTTATCACATTCAATAGCATAATCCATTAATAAACATGACAAATAGACCCATGGAATAATAATTCAAATATTTGCAAGATATCAATTGAACGGGAAAATAGTATTTCTATTAATATATGATCAACATAAGTGAAAATGTTACAGACATCCATGTTGGCATGATTTAGAACTGAGAAACCAAGTTCCTTCCAACTCGGCCTCCACCACTTCAATCCTCCACCAAAGACAAGCTCATAAAAGAGAAACAATGAGGTTCTCAATCAATAAGGGAAGAGCTTGGGGGTTGAACACTATGTTCAGACTTAAAGGATAAAGGGATGCAGATTCAATATGAAGTAAATAATTTCTCCAGAGTAACTTTTCTCTCAAAGTTGAATTCTTTCTTTTCTTTCCATAGCTCATAATTGGCCCATTTATAGCATTCAAAATGGAACTGAAGGTCCGAGTCGAAACGTTTCCAGGATATGGAAGGCCAAGGATCATAGATCTCCTATCGTGAATTGGAAACCTGACATTAATTTTTATTTTCTAGCACAAATCCCGATGTACATGGGCTGTAGTGGTGCAACCTACATATATGCATGTTGTATAGCAGTCAAGATGTGTACATGTGGAAAAATATGTATTTTTGGCGCTAGATTTTACAAACAGGGATGATAAGTTTGCATTGGGAAATGGAAAAATGCCTTTTGTGGAAGATTGCATAGGGTGAGGAAAATATTTCTATAACAGGCCCGAAGATCTCTAGAGCCTTGTCGTGCAAGTTCCTGTAAAAAATATTGTTTCCTAAAAAAATGATATGATAATGGGATTGAAATAATATGAAATATGTAGGTTTCAATAAAATGGTAGGAACTACTTAACATATTAAAAAATACTTGGGATTTGTTGTATCTTCAATGGAACCAAGTTTTCAACCACCAAATAGATGATGGAGAGTGTTCCCAATCTTTGAACACATGTTTCCCCAATATAAAAATGCTTTGGCTGCACATAACCAATATCCTCATGAGATTCTCCATATAGACCCTCACGTGAACAGTTTAGCATGTGCGGTGGGGGAGTCTCATGGGCCCCAGGAGTTTCAATCCTCTGAGACACAACCAAGAGGAAAATAGCCTCACAGGTATGTGGCTCGTGCTAGGACAATGTGGGGTTTGTGCATCAGTTCAACCAACAACGTCCCCATCACTAGGCTGTCCCGTTGGATCAAAAAATGCCTATAGAAAAAAAAACGTTAGATTATTGCTCATATAACGGTATCAGACAAAATTTATAAATCAATATATGTCAGCTTTAGTCTTTTTTTAAGATTGTTCTTACCCCAAATTGTTCTACGTCCTTCGTTAAAATTTTCATCCTTTCTTTTCCGTCCTCTGTAAGTGACTTAGACCTATCCAATTCAACGAGTTCCCTATTTTCCTTTCTCAAGGCCTTTCAAATTGTTTATTGGCTTGATGAAATCATTTATTTCATTCCACACATCATTGTGCTCTGCCATTTTTCTCATATACATCAATAGATAAACATGTTAATTCAATTATTGTAAGTAAGACTTGATATAAAAATAACTGTTATACTTGCTATGATCTAGCCGATGTCTTCCCACAATCACCCTGCCACATTATAAGATGCATGCCGATTTAGAATGTTAGAAAATAATCTAGGAAGCATGAGCTATTAAAATGTATGTTAAATATATAAGAAGGAAAACATTAATTATGGGTTTGGTATACCGGTAGAACATATTTACCCCTATAATAGCAGTGCTTCCATCGATTCGATTCAAATCATAATCAATCAACAACTCTTCCCATGCAGCTATTGTTTTCACTGCACATACAAATATTTAATTTCCTTCATGCCCCTCAAATATAAAATTGTGTTGATTTCTTGTTGTCTTGGGTCTTGTATTGTTAATAAGGCTTGCAATATTTCCTGATGCTTTTGGCCTTCCATCAATATACACCGTCACTCCTTTATTGTGATCATTGTCTTTTAGCTATATATAATTCACAAAGACTACATATCTCCACATACTTGGCATATATTGGTTCAACCTCAATCAATATCCATAGTTGTAGCATGGTCCAACATACTTTATCAACTCAACAAGTCCTTCATCTTTCACCTTTATGCCATCCATGGAGAATAGACCCATACCATGTATGGATGACAGAGCAATGTGGTAAATACTCTCATTGACTCATAAGTCAATGTCCAACTGAGGAATTTCATTGGGTACCCATGGTCTCACTAGATGTTTTTACCTTAAATGTACATCGATGTCACCTATGATCTCATCATCATAAGAACACGAACCGCCTTTGGCAAGAAATAATTCCATGTGCCTATGGAATTTTCTTTTGACCTTTTGACCTCTAGTTGATCTCTCTCTATTATATGTGTTAGACGTAACACTTTCCCCCCTCTCGCTAGAAATTACCTTGCTTGAGGATGATAGGTTTGACATGTGCCTATTCGATTGTACCTACACTCCATCAAATGAGAAAACATAGTTAGCGATGATATGATTGAATTTATCCATATTGTCAGATTTTTTTTTTTGAATTTTGACCCCATATGTAGTAGTGAACTAACCAAGTATGATGTTTTAGTAATTTTTTAGGAGAGTATATTTGATTAGTTTTGATTAGCCAAAAAAAGATATATGTCTACACCCTAAGTTAATAGCTACTTCTAATCCTCAGTTCAAAGATTCAAAATCAACTATGTTATTTGTACAAGGAAAGTTTAGACAATAAAACAAATGGTGTAATTTTCCTTATGGAAACAACATCCTTCACCTGAATAAACATCGTAAAAATGCATGTGCCAAGCATGATCATAATAATCACATGTGAACATTGGGCTTGACATGATTCACACTTTTTTCTTTGGTGGAGACAAAATCTGTGTCAAAATATGACTTAGATGGAATAACGTTTCATACTAAAGGTGGGGCTAGTAAGTTGCACCTGTAAGTAAGTATATGAGGTGGTAATCTCCACTGGTGGTTCTTGAAAGGAAAAATGAATCTTTCATAAGGCCTCTTTGGTTGTATTGAATATCACGATCTTGGTTTTACTGAGATCGACTATCAATTGTTGACTATCATAGAATTAGGCAAAAGATTTAAGTTGGATTTGTACACCCTCTAGAGTGGAGGTCAACAATACCATATCATTTTGAGATAAAAAGAGTGAAACCAAGATCCAATGATGTAGGAAACTGTCATTGCCTCAAGGTAAATCACCAATGAATTGGTTCAAGCTCATCAGTGTAGACCCCAAAGAGGGTTAGGGAGAGAGGATGCCCCTATTTGACACAAAAAATGCTCCCAATATTTTGATAAATTTCATAAGATGTTTAGAAAAAAACCACCACTGTCTCAAAAAATTGCATCATAACATAAACAAGGAGGTAAGGTACATTTAGGGCATGAATCCCCTCAATGAATGTGTCTAGGAATAATGTCAAACACATTCCAAAAGTTAAAGAAGCAACAATAGACCTTTGAGGATCTTTGTCTATGTTGAGATTCAACAAGAAGATCCTAGTGAAAATTATGCACCTACACTAGGATGGAGCCTTAGGTTATTTTTAGGTGGAAGTCTATTTTTAGATGATGAAAAAATTCTCTTTATAGATGATTTCTATTTACAGATGGTGAGTGAATTCTATTTATAGATGTATGCTGGCTATTATTATCACTTAATAATAGTTGGACAATAAATATTAGTCTATTCTCAATGAGCACCTGGAAATAGTTAATTGAAGTGGTGAATCAGTTAGCTATAGGAAATTTGAGTTCAAAGGTTGTCTATTGGAACATGCAATTCGAATTAGTTGTAACTGAGTGATTCGAAATTGTAACAGAGTTGGATGTGTAGTTATGTGAGTTTTGAAGTAGTTTAACTCAGTTAAGTGAGTTAAGCTCAATTGTACTAGTTGTAACTGAACTTACACTAGTGAGAGATCATTGAGTTAATTATTAATTAATTCACAATCAATGATCTCACATGAAACTGAAGATTTACCACTGTTAACTACATGCATGTCAGATCCAGTGGAGACCCAGTTGAGATAACAGGTGAAAGGGACAGCTTGACTATCAATTGTGACATTAGTGAGTGCACTCATGCAACCACACACACAGTGGATGTGCTCATGAGGAATGTGCAACGTAGGAAAGAAGAATTCATTTCATTGTAGGGATTTCCATTAGTAGGGATTACGCAGAGGAGGCAGGCTGTCTGGAAGCAGTAAATTGGCACATGAATTTGTCAATTTTTGTATGACAGTGTGAGATGATTATATATTGTACTGAGAGCTCTTGGATTAGAGTTTTTTATGAGATTGTTTCATGATCCATGATATATACATAATATATGATAGTGGGGTTTTTAGCTTTATTCTTTCCTAGTAAAACATCTGTGTTATGTGTGATTGATCTTTCTTCTTGATATTGCAATTGGCGATCGTGTTTTAAATTCCGCAAGAATATTAGTAGAATTGATTCTATATTTAACAGTGGCATATAATTGTTAGATTAGGAGAATCTAGGCAATACATAATTTTTATTAAAATTTCTACATAGTATCAAAGCGCAAAAGATTGCAGAAGCTGAGTTTGTGATTGGATATAATTCAAATTTGCAGAAAGACTTTCTCGGTGCTACAATTGATTCAAGATCGAAATGGATTTCAATGGATTGAGGTTAGAGTATGTACTCGAGGGAATATTGAACTACATTTCTTGGAAGGACGGGATGGAGGAAGTACTCGAAGACAATGGATTGAAGGAATTCATTGACAAAGATGTTCCTAAGCCATATGCTGTAGATGCTGCAAATCTTGATGCATGGCAAAAGAAAGTGGAAAAGGCAAGAAGGATCCTATTGGAGGGAGTACGAGACCACATTGTATCAAATATCCATGGGAAATCCACACCATATGCAATGTGGAAGACTTTGACTGATCTATTCCAAAATAACAACGACCATAGGAAATTGGTGCTCAAAGATAAACTCAGGAAGATCAAAATAGAGAAGGGCAACTCCATTCCAAAATATCTCACGAAGTTTGTCCAATGTCGGGATGAGCTGGGGATTGTGGGAATAACAGTAACTGATGATGATTTGGTGAGCTTGGCTCTCCTAGGACTTCCTAAAATTTGGCATAGTTATCAAGACTCTGTCAATGGAAGGGAAAAATGGCCAGATTGGGAACGACTATGGTCAGATTTGATGCAAGAGGAGTTCAGGTGGAACACCAGAGATGGCTCTTCATTAAAGCATGATGATGAAGAGGATTTTGATTTGGCTACCAAGGCAAGGAAAGGGAAGGGAAAAAAAATCCATTCAAAATCTGAGTCTAAAAGAAATAATCTAGATTTGTCCAAAGTGAAGTGTTTTCACTGTCACGAACATGGGCATCTCGCTACTAACTGTTCACAGAAGAAGAAGAACAAGAAGTTTGATGGAGCTGCAACTGGTGAGGCACTTGCCTCACAATTTGAACTTGAATTCTCCTTGATTGCATGAATGGAATCAAGTGCATTGGGATCAATGTGGTATTTGGATAATGACACTTCCTTCCATATGATGGGAGATAAGGAGATTTTCAGTGACTTGGAGGAGAGAGATATCAAAATGAATATAGAGATGGGAGACGATGGATGATACAGTGAGACTGGAATTGGTACCAGTACCTTTCAGAGGGAGTCATTTAAACCATTTCAATTGAAATATGTTATGCATGTTCCAGGTCTGAATAAAAACTTGGTCTTAGTCGCAATGTTGGAGGACAGAGGCTATGATGTTGTTTTCAGCGATTGAAAATCCTTCCTACGACATAAACCAATGGGTCAAGTCAAGAAGATAGGGATTCAAGTTAAGAATATCTACAAGCTGGAGGTATATGGCTGCGCTGCCATGATGGGAAAGGCAAAAAAAGTTGTGAGTCGCTATGAGGTAGAATTATGGCACAGGAAATTGGGCCATCTTCATCACGGAGCCTTGAAAATCATGCAACAAATATCTACTGGAATTCCAATGGGAACACTTTCTCAGTTAGATCAGTGCAAGGGTTGCACCATGGGGAAGTATGTAAAGTCCACCTTTCATGAAAAGGAGAACCGTGCTTCAGTGATCCTGGAGAGAATTCACATAGACGTGTGTGGACCATTCTCGGTTTCTTCAACAACAAAACATAAGTATTATGTTTTTTTTGTTGATGAATTTTCTCGTAAATGTTGGATCTTCTTCATGCAGAAGAAGGATCAAACATTCTCAAAGTTCTACAAGTTTAAAGCATTGGTGGAGAAAGAGTCGGGGAAGCAAGTGAAGGCTCCGAGGAGCGATAATGGTGGAGAATACATCTCTAACGAATTCAAAACATTCTGCAGCAAAGAAGGAATTTGAAGAGAACTCATAGCGCCTCATAACCCACAACAAAATGGGGCCGTAGAGAGGAATATTAGAACGATCATGGGTGCATCACGAGCGATGTTGCATGATTAGGGACTACCAATGCATTTATGGGCAGAAGCATGAACACTGCAGTTTATGTGAAAAATCATCGTCCTCATAGAGTACTTGGCATGAGTACACTTGAAGAAGCTTTCACTGGTAAGAAATCTGATGTTTCTCATTTTGAATCATTTTTTTATGTGCATGTGACCAAGAACCCCAGGAAGAAGCTGGAGGCGACTGCCGAAGTTGGGATATTTGTGGGGTACATAGAAACACCCCATAATTATCGTGTGTATTTTCCTAACAATAAGATGACTATTATGCGATGAGATATAAAATTTGATGAGGGGAAAGCCATGCGGTTGTCACTTGACAGGGAGATAGACTTGCATGTAGAGGAGGAACTTCTAGTTCCAAAAGATGAGTCTCAACATGTGGATCAACCACATGAGGAGGTTCATGGAGTGGAGGAAGCCACTCATGCAAAGCCATCCTTCAAAAATGGCAGAAATCACACCATGGAGGCTGATAGATTGAGACTAGATGCTGCACAGAATGTAGGAGCCCCTACTTCACAACACAGATATAGACAATCTCCTGATCGATTTACTAGATACATGGATCTCATGAGAAAATGTATTGTGACTGAGCCATCTTCCTTTCAGGAAGCAATGCAGGATCCCACTTGGGTTGATGCAGTGGTGGAGGAGTATGACTCCATTGTAAAAAACAGTGCATGGGAAATTGTCCCAAGATCGGTCGACAAATCAGTGGTAGGTTCGAGATGGATCTACAAGGGTAAGATTTTAATTATTGTTCTTTATGTTGATGATTTAATACTGACTAGTGATGAGAAGTTGATACACTCATGCAAGGAGGACCTTGAAAAGGAATCCGAGATGAAGGATATGGGCCTTCTTCATTATTTCCTTGGATTGGAAATATGGCAACGAGATGGTGAACTTTTTGTGTCTCAAGGCAAGTATGCAAGGTAGATACTGGGTAAGTTTCACATGGAGGGCTGCAAACCCATGGATACTCCTCTTCCAGGAAACTGGAGAAAAGAGGATGATACTTTTGGAGAGGTAGTGGATGCTATTGTCTATTGAAAGTTAGTGGGTTCACTAATGTATCTAGTGAACACAAGACCAAACATTTTCTATGTGGTTAACCAACTGATTCAAGCGATGGTTAATCCTACCAAGCTATTTTGGAATGCGGGTAAGCATGTCTTGAGATACCTGAGGGGCACATCTGAGTATGGCTTATGGTACAGACAAATGGATGAGGTGAAGTTGCATGGCTTCTTGGATGCAAATTGGGCGGGCAACCCAATGGATAGAAAGAGCACATCAGGGGGGATCTTTAGTATCGGATCTACAACTGTTTCTTGGTACAACAAGAAGAAAATATCTGTGGCACTCAGTTCAGTGGAAGCGGAATACATGGCAGCGATTCAAGATGCATGTGAGGCTATCTAGATGAGAAAGATCTTGGTTGGTTTGTTTGGTTCTCATTTAGATTCGACAATGATTCATTGCGATAATCAGAGTTACATTAAAATCTCAATTATGTTGTGTTTCATGATAGATCTAAGCATATAGATATCCAATATCATCATATCAGAGATTGTGTGTAGTGGAAGATCATGTTGCTTTAGTACATTCCTACAGAAGATCAGGATGCATACATTCTGACGAAGGCACTCACCAGGCGTAAATTTGAATACCATAGAGACAGGATCGGGGTGAAGGATAATCCCTTTCTTGTTGAGAGGGAGTGTTGAGATTCAACAAGAAGATACTAGTGAAAATTATGAACCTACACTAGGATGGAGCCTCAAGCTATTTTTAGGTGGAAGTCTATTTTTAGATGATGAGAAAATTCTATTTATAGATGGTGAGGGAATTCTATTTATAGATGTATATCGACTATTATTATCCCTTAATAATAGTTGGACAATAAATATTAGTCTATTCTCAATGAGCACTTGGAAATAGTTAACTGAAGTGGAAACTCAATTAGCTATAGGAAATTCGAGTTCAAAGGTTGACTGGTGGGACATGAAAGTCGAATTAGTTGTAACTGAGTGATTCGAAGTTGTAATGGAGTTGGATGTGTAGTTATGTGAGTTGTGAAGTAGTTTAACTCAATTAAGTGAGTTAAGCTCAGTTGTACTAGTTGTAACTGAACTTACACTAGTGAGAGATCAGTGAATTAATTATTAATTAATTCACAATCAGTGATCTCACATGCAATTGAATATTTACCACTGTTAACTACATGCATGTCAAATCTAGTGGAGACCCAATTGAGATAACAGGTGAAAGGGACAATTTGACTATCAATTGTGACATTAGTGAGTGCACTCATGCAACCACACACACAGTGGATGTGCCCATGAGGAATGCGTAGCCTAGGCAAGGGAAATTCATTTCATTGCAGGGATTTACATTAGCAGGGATTGTGTAGAGGAGGCAGGCTGTATGGAAGCAGTAAATTGGCACATGAATTTGTCAATTTTTGTATGACAGTGTGAGACGATTGTATATTGTACTAAGAGCTCTTGGATTAGAGTTTTGTATGAGTTTGTTTCATGATCCATGATATATACATAATACATGATAGTGGGGTTTTTAGCTTTATGCTTTCCCGATAAAACATCTTTGTTATGTGTGATTGATCTTTCTTCTTGATATTGCAATTGGCGATCATGTTTTAAATCCTGCAAGAATATTAGCAGAAGAGATTCTATATTTAACAGTGGCATATAATTGTTAGATCAGGAGAATCCAGGCAATACATAATTTGTATTAAAATTTCTATAGTCTAGCCTTGTCAATAATAGCATGTAGGGTGCATATGTGATCAATGGTATTTAGTCCATCTTGAACCAAACATAGCCTATAGTTCTGAAACCATTCCTCTCAAATTTGTTAGATAGGTAAATATCAAGAACTGCTGCATATGTATTGCTAAATAATATTTCCTAGTCGACAAGTTGATTGTTTCATTATTGATAATGCCAATGTTTAAACCCACCCTAAAACCATTTATGATGCCCCAAGTCCTTTTGAAAATTTGCAAACTATCACTCTTATTCTTTGAAATTATCCCACAATCTTGTGCAATCTTGTGCATTATTGTAGAAATCCATTAAATGCTCCAACGAATTTTCATCTTACATATGAGCATCAAAATTAGGAAATGTAAGACTCAAGCTAAGAGTAACAATATAATTCCAAATCCAAACATTGTCATAATTTGACCCAATACATAATCTGACCAGGTAGTTGACATCTTCAAGAAAGGATTCTATAAGCTTTGTAACTTGTTTATGAAAATGGAAGGCTTGGAATTCAACCCAATCTTAGTTTGCTAGAAGATGGTTGAATTTCTTTAGCACGTTTTGATTCTCTATAAAAGTAATTCTTTGTACAATATTTTTGTACATTGGTTCTTATGGAGGAAATAAAATAAAGCAATCATTTGTTCCATTCTTTACCTACAAAAACCTTGTTACTCATTTATTGTATTACATTCTCAATTTAGGTAGAGTTTTCTTGTAGGTTTGATCCTATATTTTAGCAAGAAATCTTGCTAGGATATTTTTTAGCCGTGTCACATAGTTTTCTTGTAATATATGATCCTAGAGTTCAAAAGTTTGTCTATCTAGGAGATCATTAACCGTGTCAATATACATTCAATCTAGAAAAACAAGTTGGTCATCTCTTTGGGAGCATTGGATTGAAATTGTGAGTGATGGAATTTTCTTACCAAGACATTTTTGTACAAAAAGGTGCAAGGGTAGACAATCTAATGCCTCACATGAAGCCAACATTGTTGGTGGAAATCCCTATGAATGGAACATATAGTTAATGCATGTCCTATCAGACAATAGGACAACAACTAAGATCAGTATTGGCAAGACACTATTCAAATTAGTTTAAGGGAAAGAGGGAATCATTCCCATTGAGTTGGATATTTCCACTTATAGTTTAGATTTCTATATTGGGGAATTAGATAATAGTCCAATAACATGGAGATTTAATGTATTATTGGATTTGGAAGAACACCATGCATTTACAACATAGAATTTATAGAAAAGATAGGGTATTGCCAAGAAATATCATGACAATAATGAAAAGGAAAGATCATTCAAAGTTGGTCAGAGAGTATTTATTTAGAATTTTCCTCACAAAGATAAAGGTAAGAATACCATGCTCCCAAATCAATGGCTAGGACCTTTTACTATCACCTAGAATTTGGAATGTCAAGGGACTTATGGACCCATGTATATAAAAAGAAAAAATTAGTTTGGATATTCTTTGTTTGCAAGAATTTAATTTTTCTAGTTTTTTGTTTAAACAACCTTGAACCATTTTCTTGTTACACTATTTTTGTTATGTTTCTAAAAATGTACATGGTAAGGGAGGTGTGACAACTTTTATCTCACCAAACCTTGCACTAGTTGTTGTAGGTTAGGTTTTTGTACCAACTCAACAATTGGTTTGGACAACATTGAACTTAAAAGGATAGACCTTATGCTTATTCAACATTGATGCTTCAATTGACACAAAAAAGAGTCCCATTTTGGCCTTGGATCATTGATGAACTACCCAAGGTCAATTAGCTTGTTGGATTTCAACATGGTTAAGACTCAATATGACAAAGATGTAATGTTCCTCATTGAAATCCCTATGGACACAACAACAAAACAGGCCATTAGTGCCTAGAATAGCGTCGAAATTTAGTGTATTTGAGTGCATGAATTGGGATCAATGGACGACGCAAAACCCGACGAAAAATTGCGTGTTCAGTTGGGCACCAGAATTAGCAATGGGATTAGCACCTAAACTAGCACCTAGATTATAGCCTAAAATAACACCTAGATTATCACCTAGAGTAGTGCCTAAAATAACGCCTAAATTGGTAGTTTTTCTCCCAGTCATGCTTCCTGTTTTGTTTTTGGTATAGCATTGAAAATAACTTCTGGTTTGGCTTCCAAATTTACACCAAACTTTTCTTGCATTATTGCATGTTTGTTTTCTTCTAAAATGGCTTCCATGATTGCATCTTTTGTTGCTTCCATTTTTACTTCTGTGTTTGCTACCTGAATTGCTTCTTTTTTTTCTTCCTAGGTAGCACCAAGTTTTTTCTTCCAATATTGCTTCTAGTTTGGCTTCCATTGTTGCTTCCAAAAATGCTTCCTTTTTTGCTTCTGAAGTGCCACCAAGTTTTGCTCCTTAATTGGCACCAATTTTTTCTTCTAGAATTGCTTCCTTGTTAGCTCCATGGTTTTCTTCCTTTTAGTTCCAAGGTTTTCTTCCTTTTTAGCGTTTGCTTTTGCTTCTTTTTTAGGTCCAGGGTTTGCTTCCTTTTAGTGTTGGTATTTTCTTCTTAATTAGCATCCAATTTTTCTTCTTGTTAATCAACCAATTTATCTTCCTACTTAGATCCAAAAATAACTCCAAGCATGGCTTCCAATTTAATGTCGAGCTTTACTTCAATTTTAGAGCCACATTTTTCTTCCATTTTAACAACTCATGTTGCTTCTTTTATAGATTCCATTTATTAATTTAATATTTTTTTATTTCAATTTAGTTAATTAAATATATCATGCCTCTTAAAAATCTTATATTATTATAGAGTAATTCATATTGCATTTGAAGTATTTTACATGACAACTTTTATAAATAATTTTTAGGGAAACAAACATCTATACAAACTAACAACATCATTATACTTATTAAATCTCCATCTAAATAAAATCTACAACATACAATATATATAAAATAACAATATAATGATTATAACATGATCATCATCTATAACTAAAACAAGTGAGTCAAATATACCAATATTAGATAAGTATCATGTCAAACAACTTATATCTTAAAAAAAACATATATCTCATTTGAAATTCATATCATAACATTTCTGGAGATCTTAAAAGAAATAGATATCACATTTCAAATTTATGTAATATCATTCATGAATAAATTTAATTGAATTTGACTACATCCATCCTAAGTAGTAAAGTAAAATCATCATATGTAATAAATATCCATTCAAAAATTGACAAGTCAATATTGATAAGATAATCATCATATATAACTAAAACAAGTGAAAGTCAAATATTCCAAAAGATCAATAACATGTCAAAATGATACATGGCCAACAACCGACATAAGTCAAAATGATACATGTCCAAATGAAATAAGTGAAAATGACAAATGATGTAACTCAAAATGATACAAGTCAAGATGATACATGTCCAAATGATATAAGTCAAAATGATACATGTCAGAATGATACAACTGAATAATATGGTACTGCATGTGAAAATGATACATATGATAGTAAACATGAAAAGATGCATCATAATGATATATCAACAATGATCCATGATGGAGTCTATATGATCAATGTCACTGGCTACTACCAACAACTATCTCATCATCATCATCATCATCATCATCACTATCATGATCATCATCAATGTGATCATCATCGTCGTTCGCCTTGGTGTCTTCTGCATTTGCCTCATCATTTTCATCTCTCATGTCTTTATCATGCCCATTATAATCTAGATCTATCTCATGAGGATCAACTGGATCTTCTAGAAGACCCGTGTTCTGCAAAAAAAACATTCAAAATTAAAAGTTATTATTTATTTCATGCAATAATTATTTTTTGTGTTATAATTATAATATTACAACATATGAAACAAAACCATAATCATATTACATCATATCAAAGTGCACATACAATAATAAAATTCAAACAAGTTACATATAAAATGTCATTCCAATTACAACAATTCTAATAAATGTTAGTAAAGATCATAAAAAAAAATTGTTATGCATTTTAACTATCAATTGTAAATCCTATTACATAACCGTAAGTGCCAACCCTCTCCATTTTGTGCTATATATGATTATGCTTTCCTCGAATGTCTTTTGAGAGATAATTGGTCTATATATATTCTTCTCTTATATTTCACAAATGAATATTTTTCTATGACATTTTGGCACTGTAATATGCTTCAAAGGTCCTTTGAGAATTAACTAGTCTATAGGTAATTATGAATATGCTCTAGATACTTATTCAACTAGACCACATACAAATGTCAATCCTTCCAAAGAAATAATTTGCATGTTTATTTCAAACAATATTCACTTCCAAACATGCTCTTGCGCATATGGAATGCCCAACCTCGAATACATTAAAGCAATGCAACATTTGGATTAAGGGGTCCAATTTATGAAACCATTCCTTGGGAGTGGATGGAAAATGTGGTCACCTAGTCCATTCCTAAACAATCTTGCAACATCTCACAGAACTAAAAAATGTTGATTCATTAGGTTTTTATGCCCCAAGGAGGTATTGGCCAAGAGTCCCTGAAACAGTTTGGGGTGCGACTTGCAACTGCACATAAAACAAAAACTGAGACTCGAATTGAGGAAGCACCAACTCCAATGGATTATTGGCATATGATTTAAGCTAGAGCACCCCTCACCAGGGATGATTTTAGGGGCTAAATTTCGCTCATGGGCTAATTTTCCATGGTTTTAAAAAAAACGAGATTCATTATTTTAAAAATGATTCGCCCAAATTCTATAGGATACAATTATTTTATCTTAAAAATTGCCAAAATTTTATAAAAACTATATAAAATCCTTAGAAATTTGAATATTTTTACAAAAATATCGCCAATCATTTATAGTTGCCATATGATGGATTATTAAGATTCGCCAAGGTTTATACATTTTAAAACAAATTTCCACCCTTAAAGTCATCCATGCCCTCACTCCCAAGTGCCATGCCTCAGATGTTTATTTACTTATTGATTTCAAGAACTATGGTTTTGCTCAGTTAGACGCAATGCAAATTTTGGATTAAGGGGTCCAATTTATGAAACTGTTCCTCATGAGTGGATGGAAAATGTGGTCACCTAGTCCATGCCTAAACAAGCTTGTAACATCTCATGGAACTAAATAATTATGCTCTGTTAGGTTCTTATCCCCCAAGGAGGTATTGGTCAAGAGTCCCCAAAATGGTTTGGGATGTGACTTGCAACTGGGCATAAAACGAAAAACTGAGACTCAAATTGAGGAACCATCGACTCTATTGGATTCTTGGCATAGGATTTCAACTAGAGCACCCCTCACTCATGGGTCCCATGCTTTAGAAGTTGCTTTATTCATCAATTTCGAGAACTAGGGTTTTGCTCAGTAAGGGGTCCAATTTATGAAACTGTGCCTTATGAACAGATGGATAATGTGTTCACCTAGTCCATGCCTAAACAAGCTTGCAACATCTCATAAAAATAAAAAATGATGATCTCTTAGGTTTTTATGCCCTAAGGAGGTATTGGTCAAGAGTCCCTGAAATGGTTTGGGATGCGACTTGCAACTATGCATAAAATGAAAAACGAGACTTAGATTGAGGAACCGTCAACTCTAAGGGATTCCTAGCATAGGATTTCAGCTAGAGAACCCCTCACTCCTGGGTACCATGCCTCAGATGTTTCTTTACTCATTGATTTCGAGAACTAGGGTTTTTCTCAGTTAGAAGCAACAACATTTGGATTAAGGGGTCCAATTTATGAAACCATGCCTCTGGAGCAGATGGAAAAAGTGGTCACCTAGTCCATGCCTAAACAATCTTGCAACATTTCACATAACTCAAAAATGCTACTTCGTTAGGTTTTTATGCCCCGAGGAGGAATTGGCCAAGAGTTCCCAAAATGGTTTGGGACATAGCTTATATCTGGACATAAAATGAAAATTGGGACTCATATTTCTAAACTGTCGAATCCATTGGATTCCTAGCATATGATTTCAGCAAGAGCACCCCTCACTCTTGGGTTCCATGCCTGGAATGTTGATTTATTCATCGATTTAAAAAAATAGGGTTTTACTCAGTATGAAGTAATGCAACATTTCGATTAAGGGGTCCAATTTATGAAACCGTGCCTCGGGAGTGGATGGACAAAGTGGTCAGCTAGTCCATGCCTAAACAATCTTGCATCATCTCATGGAACTCAAAAATGCTGCTCCATTAGGTTCTTATGCCCCAAGGAGGAATTGGCCAAGAGTCCCCAAAATGGTTTAGGATGTGGCTTGCAATTGGGCATAAAATAAAAATCGAAACTTGTATTGCAGAACCATTGACTCCATTGGATTCCTTGCATAATATTTCAACTAGAGCACCCCTCACTCTCTAGTATGATGGCTTAGAGGTTTCTTTATTCATCGATTTTGAGAACTAGGGTTTCAACAAGTAAGAAACAATGCAACATTTGGATTAAGGGGTCCAATTTATGAAACCATGCGTTGGGCACATATGGACAAAGTGGTCACCTAGTCCATGCCTAAACAAGATTGCAACATCTCATATAACTCAAAAATGCTTCTCCATTATGTTTTTATGCCCCGAGGAGGTATTAGCCCTAGAATATTCAAGACATCATGTCCATGGTACATAACAACCCTAGAATATTCAAGACATCAAGCCCTAAAGGGATGAAAATTATGACATAAATGTAATAAAAGGAGTCAAGGTGTATTCCAAGGGATAAATATGACAATTAAACCCTAGATGTCAATCTAACAAGGCTGGAAATTGAGGGTAAGTCTCACATTTCCATGCCTTTCCTTGCCATGCCATGCCTTTTCTTTCCTTAACATTCCTTGCCTTGCCTTTCATTACCATGCTACGCCATGTCATGCCTTGCCATGCCATGCATTTCCATTCCATGCCTTGCCTTTGCATTCCTTTCCATGCCATGCCTTTTCTTGCCTTACCTTTCCATGCCATGCATTGCCTTGCCTTGCCATGCCATGCCATGCCATGCCATGCCATGCCATGCCATGCCATGCCATGCCATGCCTTCCCTTTCAATGCATTTCCTTTCCATGCCATTCCATGTTATGCCTTACCTTTTCATGCTTTTCCATGCCATTCCATGCCTTACATTTCCTTGCCTTTCCATAACATGCATTTCCTTGTCTTTCCATGCCATGCCATTCCATGCCTTGATATGGTATGGTATGGTATGCCTTTTCATGCCATGCCATTCCATACCATGCCTTGCAATTCCATGACTTTTATTCACTTTCCATGCCTTATGTTAGGGTCCTAACCCGCACATAGGTAGAGAAATATATTCATATGTAATAAAGGTAAATATTAATAAGGCCTTTCAATAAAATAGAATAAGGAGGATGTAAGAAGACCTAATAGAAGCTTATGCTTCTAGAAGGATATTCCTCTAGATGTTTCTCTTGATAGACATATTTAGTATAAATAAGGGTCGAGGGTATGAACACCCTAGCTTGGAGATTATTGTAACAGAGCGTTGCTTGATTGGAGGTTGCCCCCTCGAAGAGGCCCGTGAACATTGCTTTATGAATCAAAGTGCTATTTCTGTTGTTGTTCTTATATCATTTCTATGTTATTGTGGAGATTATGATGGTTATATTACTATTATTCTGCCATTTCTAGATTTTTATTTCTACTCTGCATACTTTTTATATCTTGTATATTACAAGTGGTATCAGAGCACTTTCCTTGGCAGAAATTGTGGGAATTTTTTTTTCAGGGTAGAGACATATTCCGACATCTTTAAGCCACAAATATCTGTCGTTACGTGCATAAACCCATGGTTGAGGGATTCATACACACAGGAAATACAAGTGGTTCTTAAGCACACATCTGTTGGCCACCCTTGTAACCCCTGTTGGTACCCCTTCGAGTGGTAGCACATTAGACAACACCTATGTATGGATCGGCCTAGATTTCCTGAAGCCCTCTTTAGATAAACCGATCGGTCGCCTGACTAGTATAGTGAGACCGAGAACAACACTCGAGAAGATACTCTCTAGTACCTGGGTAGTCAGGTAGTACGACTAAGGGTACGGTCTATCCTCCTTAGTTAGTGACCTAAGATATTGGGCCGAGTACTATTGTTGGATCCCACACGTATATCAGAGAGCTATAGCACAGGGAAAACCCTTGTCTGTAGAACCCTTGAATACGTAACCCTTGGGGGATAGAAACATAAACAAATTAAAAAAAACAAGATCTATTGCCGTGCAACTGTGTTCGTGTTTCCAAATCACTACACTTTTCTTACTGGTTAAGAATTTGGGGATTTCATTGCTATAGTATTCTTTAGACCTGAGTATAACTCCGCAGGTGTAAAAAAAAAAAAAAAAGTCTGGAAATTTTTTCACAATTATTTGAGACCTATTCCATTGGATTCATCTCTTTTCCCTTATCACTTTCATCCATATCATTTTTCGGAAAAAGTTTTTGACCCCACCCACTCCTTTTCAGTTCACCCATCCTCATGGACGATACCCATAGCCAAGACCTGGAAGCTCACTTCAACACCTTGCAATCTGGTTTCCTCGAGACCTAAAAAGAAGTGAAACAACTCAGTGCCACCGTTGCCTCCATCGATACATCCATCAACACAACCATAAATACAACCACATAGTCCTCAATGGAGGAATTCAAACAAGAACTGACCACCCAGCTTGAATCTGTCTTTGCATCGCTCTGCACCAAACTGAAGATCCCTACAAATGACCCTTTCTCTGATGCACCTCCAAAGACTGAAGGTGAACATTCCTTCCATTCCCATACCTTTTAGCACCATCACTTTCAACGTGACCTATGACTTCCATGGGTGGATGTGACCAAATTTGATGGCTTAGACCCCACTGGTTAGGTAACCCAAATGGAACATTAATTCTCTTTATACGACATTACATATGACTTGGACAAACTCTGGTATGGTGTTCTCCATCTAGATCAAGAATGTTGGCAATGGTGGCAATGGAGAAAAACTTCCTGTCAAGGGTATATTGCTTGGACCCAATTTGTGACTGATCTTTATGAATGCTTTGACACTGACACCAACCATTTGGGCCATTTGACAAAGTTGAAACAATCAGGAACAGTAGAAGACTTCATAGCTTCCTTTGAGCGCATGACTTTTCAAACAGAGGGCATGACTGATGCTTTCTTTTGAGAGTGTTTTATTAGTGGCCTCAAGGATGAGATTTGGGCCCATGTCCTCATGGATTGACCTTCAAGTTGGGTGGAGGCTACTAAAAAAGCTAAAGAAGCACAACAAGTTGTATCCTCTCAAAATCGTAAACCCTCCTTTATCCCTCGCCCTAAACCCGTAAATCCCACTACTCCCTCTGCCCCATTAAAGATCCAAAAATTGACCAGGGTTGAAATGGATGAATGCCAACTCAAAGGACTTTGTTATAATTGTGATGAAAAATATTTCCCGGGCCACATGTGTAAGGAACAAAAGATTTTTATGGCCCTCTCTGAGGATATTTCAGAAGAGGATGTTGAAACTCCGCTTGTGCCTGAGTCACCTGAAATCCCTGACATAACCCCTCCCTTAGACCCTCCCGAATTGGAACCGATCATTTCCCTCAATTCTCTCACTGGCCTCTCCGCCCGCCAAACCCTCAAGTTAATTGGTTACATCAAGCATCGGAAGTTCATCATTCTGGTTGATAGTGGAAGCACCCATAATTTTATTCATCACCTCATTTCCCAAGAAACTCATTGCTACATCCATGCCATCAACAATTTCCAAATCATGATTGCTAATGGTGGTTTCGTGAAATGTGGAGGGCACTGTGAAAATGTCCGTCTCCAAATCGGTGACTACCACCTAAAATCCCATATGTTTGCTATCGACATGGGCAGTTGTGACATTTTGTTGGGTGCAGACTGGCTAAGGACTTTGGGTCCCATTCTCATGGATTTTAAGGAATTAAGCATGCAATTCGACCAAGAAGGACACCAATATAAATTCCAAGGCATCACTGCTGGTTTACCTGAGGTCATTAGTTCCCATTGCATGGAAAAGCTGCTCAAAAAAGGTCATTCTGGTTTCATTGCCCAACTCCATGCCATACAAGCAACTGAGACACCCTCAGTGCCGTAAGACCTCCAAGCCCTCCTTTCTAAACATCAAATAGTATTTTACACTCCCCAAGGACTCCCTCCTTCTTGCCATGTTCATGATCATTCCATTCCCCTTGTACTCGGAAGCCTTCCTCCCAATATCCGTCTGTATCGCCACCCCTTTTCACAAAAAAATGAAATTGAGAAAATGGTCTAGGAACTCGTTAATGCAGGCATTATTCACCCTAGTACGAGCCCTTACTCTTCTCTTGTAGTCATGGTCTTGAATAAAGAAGGTTCTTGTATAATGTGTCCTGACTTCTGTGACCTCAACAAACTAACCATTAAAGACAAATTTCCCATTCCTATCATTGATGACCTCCCAGATGAATTGAGTGGCACCCAATTCTTTACTAAACTTGATGTTAGCTTGGGCTATCACCAGATACATATGAAAGAAGTAGACATTCCCAAGATGGCCTTTCAAACTCATGAGGGCCACTATGAGTTTTTGGTCATGCCCTTTGGCTTGTGTAATGCCCCCTCCACCTTCCAAAGCCTCATGAATCATGTCTTCCATCCCTTTCTCTGTCATTTTGTCTTAGTTTTCTTTGATGATATCCTCATCTATAGAAAAACCTGGACAAACCATCTTACTCATGTGGATCGAGTTCTCCATCTACTCTCTCAGCACCAACTTTTCCTGAAACAGTCTAAATGTGCTTTTGGTGCCTCAGAAGTAGAATACTTGGGTCATCTGGTTGGAAAGGATGGCATCAAGGTGGATCCAAAAAAGATTGAAGCTATGCAATATTGTCCACACCCAAAGACTCTCAAACTCTTGTGTGGATTTCTAGGCTTAATAGGGTATTATCGCAAGTTTGTTAAAAGATTGCAACACCTCTCACTGCTCTCCTAAAAAAGAACTCTTTCACTTGGACTCCAGCCATTTCTCAAGCTTTCCAAACCTTGAAGATGGCCATGTGCAACACTCTGGTTCTGGCCCTTCCTGATTTCACAAAGACCTTTGTGTTGGAATGTTATGCCTTAGGGAAAGGAATCAGTGATGTCCTTATGCAATAGGGTCGACCTTTAGCCTTCACTAGAAATAAACTATCTGAAAGGAATCTGGGCAAACCCATCTATGAAAAGGAAATGTTGGCTATTCTGCATGTCGTTTATCTGTGGTGCCCTTATCTCTTAGGGAAACATTTCCAAATTAAGACAGACCATCAAAGCCTCAAGTACTTTTTGGAACAATGCATTTCCTCCCTGGAGAAACAAAATGGGTGACTAAACTCTTTGGATGTGATTATGAGATCATTTACAAGAAAGGCAAAGACAATTTGGTGGTGGATGCACTGTCCCGCAAATATGAAGAAGAAGGATCCCTTTTTTCTATTTCCTTCATTGTACCAGATTGGATCCAAGCTATTCTCTAGGAATGGCTACAAGATCCCAAAAATTCGCATCTGATCCAACAATTGCAGACCAATGCTCCAGCTCCCCCAAGGTACTCTTGGCTCCAAGATGAGCTTCGATACAAAGGCAATTTTTATTTAAGTAAACAATCAAAGATTAAATCCATGGTACTTTCTGAGCTTCATGCTGCACCCACAACGGGGCACTCTGGGTTCACCAAAACCTATGACAGGGTCAAATGTTCCTTTTTTTGGGATGGTATGAAACAGGACATCCGTAATTTTGTCACTGAATGTGATCTGTGTCAACGCAACAAGGGAGAAACAGTCAAATCTCCGGGCACACTACAACCGCTTCCCATTCCACCTGCTATTTGGAAGGATATCTCTATGGACTTTATTACAATCTTACCCAAATCGGGAAATAAATCAGTCATAATGGTGGTTGTGGATCGCCTTTCCAAGTATGCTCATTTTTGCGCTCTTCAACACCCATTTACTGCATCCACGGTGGCTCAAATTTTCATGGACTAGGTCTTCAAGCTTCATGACATGCCACACTCTATTGTTTCTAATTGTGGCCCAACTTTCACAAGCAATTTTTGGCAAGAACTATTCAATCTATAGGGCACCCACTCGTATCTCAGCACAACTTATCATCCCCAGACTGTTGGTCAAACAGAAGTTGTCAACAAGTGTTTGGAAGCATATCTGAGGTGTTTTGCCTCTAAAAAGAAAAATCAATGGGCTCAATGGTTACCCCTAGCTAAATGGTGGTACAACACTTCCTACCATACAACTACACACATGACTCCTTTTGAAGTGATATATGGACAGAAGCCACCTTCAGTTCTCTCATACTTACCAGGTACCTCGAAGGTCCAGGCTGTTGAACAAACACTTACAGTTCGAGAGGATATTCTCCGTACCCTCAAAGAGAACTTTGTCATGTCACAGAATCGCATGAAGCAACAAGCAGATCAAGGTCACTCTAAACGTTAATTTGCAGAAGGGGATCAGGTGTTTTTGCGACTACAACCATACAAGAAAACTTCCCTCAAGGCCGAGCATTGTTAGAAGCTAGCGCCCAAATTTTATGGTCCTTATATAGTTCTCAAGTGTGTGGGACAAGTTTCCTATCAGTTAGCTCTGCCCAGTCAGTCGAAGCTACATCCTGTTTTTCATGTTTCATGCTTAAAGAAGGTGATTGGAACTAGGTGCCAAATTCAAACCAACCTTCCCGAGTTAACCGAAGAAGGATCCATTTTGCTACAACGAGAAGCAGTTTTGGACCAACATGAGCGTCACCTGTGTCAGAGAACCATCAAGGAAGTGCTAGTCCAGTGGAAAGATACAACTCCAACAGATGCCACTTGGGAACCAGCTACCATTCTGCAGCAGTTTCCACATCTCAAGCCTTGAGGAAAAGGCTATTTTTAAGGGGGCAGAAATGTTAGGGTCCTAACCCACACATAGGGAGAGAAATATATTTAGATGTAATAAAGGTAAATATTAATAAGGCCTTTCAATAAAATAGAATAAGGCAGATGTAAGAAGACCTAATAGAAGCTTCTGCTTCTAGAAGGATCTTCCTTTAGATGCTTCTCTTGATAGACATATTTAGTATAAATAAGGGTCGAGGGTATGAAAACCCTAGCTTGGAGATTATCGTAACAAAGCGATGCTCGATTGGAGGTTTTCCCCTCGAAGAGGCCCGTGAACATTTCTTTCTGAATCAAAGTGCTATTTCTATTGTTGTTCTTATATCATTTATGTGTTATTGTGGAGATTATGCTGGTTATATTACTGTTATTATGCCATTTCTAGCTTTTTATTTCTGTTCTGCATACTTTTTATATCTGGTATATTACACCTTGTATTTCCATACCATGCCATGCCATGCCATGCCATGCCTTGCCTTGCCATGCCATACCATGCCTTTCCATACCATGCCTTGTCATGCCATGCCTTTCCATACCATGCCATTCCTTTCCATACCATGCCTTGTCACGCCATTCCTTTCCCTGCCTTGCCTTTCCCTGCCCTGCCATGCCATGCGATGCCTTTCCTTTCCTTTCCTTGCCATGCCATGCCTTTCATTTGTATGCCTTGCCATGCCATGCCTTGCATTTCCTTGCATTTCCATTCCATGCCAAGCTATGGTATGGTATGGTATGGTATGCCTTGCCTTGGTGTGGTATGGTATGCTATGGTATCCTTGGAATGGTATGGTATGGTATTCCTTGCCATGCCATGGTATGGTATGGAATGGTATGCCTTTCCTTTCCATGCTATGGTATGGTATCCTTGGAATGGTATGGTATTCCTTTCCTTGCCATGCCATGGTATGGTATGGTATGCCTTGCCTTGTCATGTTATGACATGGTATGGTATGCCTTTCCATGCCATGCCTTTCCATACCATGTATTTCAATGCTATGCCTTGCATTCACTTGCCATGCCTTGTCTTTCCATAGCATGTCTTGCAATTCTATGCCTTGCATTCACTTTTCATGCCTTGTCTTTCCATACCATTCCTTTCCATACCATGCCATGCCTTACCATGCCATGCATTGCCTTTCCATGCCATGGATTTCCATACCATTCCTTGCCATGCCATGCATTTTGCTTCCTTTCCATTCCTTTCCATGCCATGCCATACCATGCCATGCCATGCCATGCCATGCCTTTCCTTTCCATGCCATGCCATGCCATGCCTTGTCTTTCCATGCCATGCCTTACCATGCCATTCCTTTCCTTTCCATGCCTTACCATGCCATGCCTTGAATTTCCTTTTCTTTCCATGTCATGCATTGTCTTGCCTTGCCATTCCATGCCATGCCATGCCTTGACATGGTATGGTATAGGATGGTATGCCTTTCCTTGCCATGCCATAGTATGGTATCCTTGGCATGGTATGGTATGGTATGATATGAAATAGTATGGTATGCCTTTCCTTGCCATGCTATGCTATGGTATGGTATTCCTTGCCTTTCCATGCTATGGTATGGTATGCCTTTCCATGTCATTCCTTTCCATACCATGCCTTGCAATTCCATGCCTTACATTCACTTGTCATGCCTTGTATTTCCATACAATTCCTTTCCATACCATGCCTTTCCATGCAATGCCTTTCCATGCCTTGCCTTGCCATGCCATACCGTGCCTTTCCATACCATGCCATACCATGCCTTTCCATACCATGCCTCTCCATGCCATGCCTTGCCATACCATGCATTGCCTTTCCATGCCATGCCTTTCCCTACCCTGCCATGCCATACCTTACCTTGCCATGCCATGCCATGCCTCGCCTTTCCATGCCTTGCCTTGCCATGACATGCCATGACATGCCATGCCATGGTATGCCTTGCCTTGCCTTGGTATGGTATGGTATGGTATGGTATCCTTGGCATGGTATGGTATGGTATGGTATGGTATGCCTTGCCATGCTATGGTATGGTATCCTTGGCATGGTGTGGTATGGTATGGTATGGTATGCCTTGACTTGCCATACCATGGTATGGTATGGTAAATTATGCCTTTCCATGCCATGCCTTTCCATACCATGCCCTTCAATGCCATGCCTTGCATTCACTTTCCATACCTCACCTAAATGAACAAGTTTAATACGTGAATATTGCTTTTACTAAATGAACAATTTTAATACGTAAAAATTACAATCAAAGTATTCATTAAGCATGTAATTATACAACTTGTTATCTCATATATCTTAGATAAAGTTACTTGCTTCATAATTTCAATATCATAACATAAGTTCTCTTTATTCACATATCTAATGTATCTTCATAATTGTGAAACATCGATTATCATAATTAATAGGATTTATCTATGCCTAGACCTAGAGCTAGACCTTGCCTTGCCTTGCAATGTCTTTCCATGCTTAGCCTTATCATGTCTTGCATTTGATTGCTTTTCCTTGCCTTGCTTTTCATTTCCTTGTGTTTCCCTTCATTTCCATATCAACATGTCCTTGAATGGTTTGAGGAGGCGAGTTGGAACTCACGATAAAAATCAAATTGGGACTCAGATGGAAAAACCATTGGTTTCATTGGATCTGAAGCACTTTTTTATCACTAGGAGTTTCTCTTAGACTACTAAAGAGAAATTATAATACCCATCGATAGTTTGAAAAAGGTTATTTGAAAATTGGTTTTGATGAAGGATGTACGAATGGATACGAGTATTCAAAATACTTTCGTACAATGAGTGAAACACAACTTAGAAATCTAGGCATGCACAATTCTCTGACCAGTGAAAAATTTGGTAGTGGTGAGCAAGAGTATTATCATATGAAGGAAATTATATATCTTTAAATAACTTCAGGTAACCTAAAACATATACTTGGAAGAAATATCACTTAGCTAAGAACCTCTCAACCAAAAGATAAAAGTTCAGAACAAGTACTTGTAATAATACATACAGTAAATCATTCACTGATATGAATCCAACAAACATATACAAAAAAGAATTCACCATAGACATATGAACCCGAGAGAAGAAAATATATGATATCAAATAGAAAATTTGGCCATCAATTGATTATGAGTATGGAATCTTCACTGCATATCATTTACAAAGTTATATGAAAACATAAAGAAAAGCCTCTCAATACAACCCTCTCTACACCCTCCTTCATTAAATATAAAATTACAT
Source organism: Picea sitchensis (assembly GCA_010110895.2). Classification (NCBI taxonomy): domain Eukaryota; kingdom Viridiplantae; phylum Streptophyta; class Pinopsida; order Pinales; family Pinaceae; genus Picea; species Picea sitchensis. Next base: position 421,279 of record SNQJ01S0008310.1, on the reverse strand, counting down.
CCAAAATATGCTTAGGATGTCACAACCCATCTCTTTCATTGGATTTTGGGCCTTGGAGATAGGTGGAAATAGTCAAAGAGACAAAAATCCAACAGGCTGCTAAATTTTAGGAAGTTGTTGGAAGTCATTAATAAATCTGTTGCCAACTCACTGAATGAGGTTTTAATGGAGATAAATATTAGGTGTAGGTGTCCTTTAGCATCAAAATGATATTTTAGAAGTCAATTGAACCCTCCTCGACAATTGGCAGCCCTCCCACAACTCGAATTTATCAAATTGTTATAGTTTGCAACACCTTTGACAACATGCACTGTGAACTTTCCTATAGGTGATGATTTTAAATTTTATCCAAAAATACGAAATCAGTCGGGATGAATTTTTGGAATAAATTCAATGGTAATATGGTTCTTCTCCACACCAAATTTCAAAAGAACACAGATCATTATTCAAAAGTTATGATGAAAACACCAGAGAAAGCCGCTACAGGAAATTAGTTCGTAGCACCAGTTCGCAATGCACAGTTTGCAGCGTAGATTTGGTAGTGGATAATGCTACTGTTTTCAAGATGAAACTATAATATGACCTTTTGGGATAACAATATTGAAAATGGTCAAGGTTTAGGACACCAAAGCTATGGGTTTAATGGTGCAGAGAGTTGGCAACACATAGATCATTTAACAATTTGCAGTGCAAGAACAATATACAACAATTTTACATTTTCAATCAACCATTTGAGACACATGTAATAAAAAAAGGAGTACTTGGTGTGTCTAAACTTGGGCTGGTGTCTCATGAACTCGAGTGGGAATTAGGTGGAAACATCGAATCCTTTTCATCTACTACAACAAGTTCGCAGCACTAGTTTGCAACACTAGTTTTCAAACTCTAGTAGAACGCTCCATTCAAACTGTTAGAGTTGTTCATTGACACAATCCTAAAAATCATAATGAATTTAATGCGCTAAATATGATGATATATCCCCTTTGAGAAAATGCATATGATGACGAACAATATCATGACACTGAGACTCTTGCATGGACTAAGGTTATAAGTTTTTTACTCATGAACATTTCATGTGATAACATTGGCTCCACAAGGGATGGAATTCTCCCTATGAGATGCAATGAACATTTTAGTTCCAGTGCATTATCCATTGGGCTACGTAGTCTTATTTTTGATCTACTTCAAACCAAGAAACTAAAAGAAACAAAAAATTCTCATAAGATGAGTTTATTCCCCCACTTCTAACTAGATCCCTCAGATGTTTGATCAGGTGAAATAAAAAATCCAGTGCAGCCATGCAAGGACCTTGTCTATTGATTGAATTCCTTGAATACCCCTTCTTAATGGAAATTCAAACTGAAAATTAAATCCAATCTAAAAACTCATCCACTTTGAAGAACCAATTCCACTGACTGATTCTGGGCAACTCATAAAGTTCTCTTTCTTTGATGTTTCCAACAAAAATGAAAAAGGATCTTGAAGAATATGTATGAATACCACTTGTTGATCGATAAAAATAAAAGGACATCCTGTGTCTATAGTTCCTTGCCATTCACAAGTATAGAGTAACGTACAAGCTTCTTTCTTCACTGTATCCTTTTTTTCAAATGCTAATTTTTCTTGTTCTAAATTTTCAAATGAAAGATCATTCTTAGAACAAATGGAAACAACCTGATTATTTTCCTTATCATGCATTTCAACCTCAATAAAATTATCCATATAGAGAACCCTAGGATCACTAAGAACATGGAAAGGTTGTTGTTGACTTATAATGTTATCTTTATGTTCCAAAAAAAGTAACACACCTGACCCCTAAGTACCCTTTCTAGGAATGGGGCATCAAAATTTTGTTTACCTTAATAATATCGAATATTCTTTCCAATGTCTTCATCCTTTTCTACTAAATCATATCTTTCCAATGACTGCTACCAGGCTCAAATATGAGCTCTGGATTGCAATTTATTGCCTCCCAAATCTCTTCAAGCGTTATTAGTCAAGGACCACGTGGCGCCCACATGGGTCCATCTCATTCGTACCATCCCTAGATTCCTACATCCATGGTAGAGGTCCATCCATCATCTGATCCAACGACGGGACTTAATCCTCATTTAACACATAATCTATAGGGGAGTTCGGGGTTTGATAGTTCAACACTTAACGCCCCTTTTTCCTTTCTCTCTGCAAATCCTTCGGAGTCTTGAAATCCCGAACTCCCGAAGGAGCCTGAGATATCTCGACATGGCTCCAGCCTTCGGGCCTTTCAGTTTATCTATGATACTGCACCACAAACCTCCGGAGTCCCGAAGTCCCAGACTGTTGAAGGGTCCACCCTTACACGTGGTGGTCTATTAAATGCATAGGCAAGGACAGGTGGGTCCCGAGTACTCCACCTTCCAATAATCCAAGTGAATATGTACTAGGGGGTGACACACGATAAGGAAAAAATAACACATGGCCCCTTCTATGGGTGACACGTGTCACATTCTAATGGGCATGGAGGGTATTCAAAACATACAAATCTAGGTGACACATGGCATATCAAACATGGGTCCACATCACCCTGGGTGACGTCAGTATGCGACGCCACTCTAGACTGATAGCTTTCTGATGCCCTTAGATCTAATGGTCGAGAAGCATCCACATAGATCCATTGATCTACGGCCTTCGTTACTTTGTAACTTTGATGTTTGGGGGAATCCGTTGTGTGACTTCCTCCTTGCTCTCGGAGTGGTCAACACTGGGTTGACCACAGTCTATATCTAACGATAGGGAACAAACCTGCAACATCCTCATATCTATGACTTACATGACTTCACAAGTTTGGTGTTCAGAGGTTTTCGCTCGTTTACCACCCTTTTTCTCGTGGAGTGGTCAACGCCGAACTGACCGCAACATGGATCCAACGACTAGGAGGGATCCTGAGGCGTCCCTAGATCTATGGTTCATGTTAGTTCATATCTCTAGCCTTCAGGATTTTTGGCATTGTAGCAACTCTGTTCTCTCAAAGTAGGACTTCGCCGAAGTGCTATACGCGAGTCCCTCAACTGGTTGATCAGACAGTTAATAGGGGTTCTCAATGAACCCCCTAGATCCATGGCTCAGATCAATTCATGACTCTGAAATTCAGGGATTCCTTGAACTTACCTCGATGAAGATCCAACGATCAGGGGACTACCAAATACTCTCGGATATACGGCTTATGTTACTTCACAATTGGTAAATGGGTCAGGGTTTAATGGTGGGACAAGTCCATCTGTCACAATTAGGGATACTGCCACATGTTGATCGATCTCATGGGTAACCATAACAACAATTTTCCTTCTACCAGTTCAAAAGTGGTAAGGTCGTAACACCTTGGAGCTTCAAACTCCCATAGTTCCGAAGTAAAAAAGGATTACCTCCTTTCGGGCCTAGCGCAGGGTTCCTGGACCTTGGTTGTATGGGTCCTTCGAAAATTCATGTGGGATGCACATGCTTAACTCTTAGCTGTGAATTGGTCAATTCCCTAGGTGTGAGCCCTCGGTCATACAGATGAAGGGTCTGAGGAAGGCACCCTCCTTCCACAGAATTCAAACTTAGTCTTCCCATGAAGGTAATTTTGAGAGGTCGGTAGTACTTAAGCATTTCAGTTAACCCTACCCTGAATCTCTTACAGGCCCACATCCTATAAATCTCTGGCTGTTAATCTAAGGAAAACATAATACCATACCAAAGCATGGGTTCACAGAGAGGCAATAAACATTTATAACTTAATCACTCAATAGAGGTTCTAGCCATAAACATGTATATTCAAACATCATTTCAATTCTAGTACACCGAGTATGAAAATACTTATCAGAAAACTAGAATCGTGAAGCAACTGCTGAAAGGGGTGCGTATTTCCACCGAACCATAGGCACAACCACTCTTGAAAGGATGTACCTATAACCACCCCCTAGCTAGACCATGATGCTCTGAGAGAGGCTCTTTCTTCTTGCTCCGCATTAGACAGAGACAAAGGTTACTCTCCTCTTCCCACAAGAACTTATCAAATGATTTTTGATGTAGCAAGCAAGGAGGTCTGGAATGAGTACGTCCACAGTCACTCGTTATCCCCGTTTACCATCTTGGACTGAAAACACTGCCAACAACTTCTTGCACCCAGAACAAGTTTGTTTCTTAGTTCTCCTTTGAGAAATGAGAGAGTTGCAAGCACTCTTCTCTTTTCTGGATATCGGTCTCTCAACTGTTCTTCCTCATAGATCTGCCTCTGCCCATGAATCACTTCCTTTCTTTTCTTTCTCTGAAATATTGTGTGGGTCCAAACCCCCAACTCGTGGTCAGGTCTGGAATCCTTACATATGTGTACACTGCCCCATCTCCTTATTAACTCTTGAGGAGGCTTTTCCAACTACCATCCTGACTTGTAATTCATTTCTAGGTCAGAGGACTGTTCTATGTCTGAGAAATTAAATCCATTTAGGTATTGGTTTGGTGGGGGCCATCTCAATCATTTCTAGTTCCCCTCACCATATCTCTCATATCATCATGATCTATATTGTAAATCCCCCCTTTCAACAATTATGCAACATTATCCACTATCCCTATTTAATTAATAACAAAGATACATACATTACCTTTTATAACAAAAGGTTCGTCAAATCCAACATTCACACATATTTAGTCTACCATAGTCTTTTGGAAAGTTATATTTATATTTACAAGCTGGGGGAAACAAGGGTATTACAATCCCCTCCCCCTTAAAGGAACATCATCCTCAACATTCTACCTGCCAATGTGCTCTATATGTACATAATTAAACAAAAATGGGTATGCATGTTTCATGGCATCCTCCATTTCCCATGTAGCTTCATTTGGACCAAAGTGTTTCCACTGCACCTTGATGTGTGCAATGGTTCTGTTCTTGAGTGGGATTTCCTTCCTGTCTATTATGCATTGTGGTTCTGGAAGGAATTCTCCCTCTGGTTCCACTGAATCACAAACCAATCAATTATATGATTAAAATCATGTACATATTTCTTTAGTAACGAAACATGGAAAACATTATGTGCCTTCAATGTGGAAGGAAGTGAAAATGTGTATGCTATAGGTCCCACTCTATCCAAAATTTCAAAGGTTCCAGAATACTGAGGTTCTAGCTTTGCACATGCTCCCATTCTCAAGGAGCTTTTCCTAGGTCGAACTCTGAGATACACATGATTCCCGTCTTTGAACTCTCTAGGAGTCCTTTTTCTGTCTGCATAGCTTTTCTACCTATCTTGAGCTATTTCCAGATTCTGTTTTATCTTAACTAATTGCTGCTCCATTTATTTTAGCAAACCTGGCTCGATTGTAATTCTATCTACTGGGTTATCCCAACTGATTGGAATCTTGCATTATCTACCATAGAGGGCCTTAAAAGGGCTCATGCTCAATGACTCATGATAGCCATTTTTGTAGGAAAATTATACCAGTGGTAGGTAGTCTTCCCACTTCTTGGGATGATGCATCACATGTATCCTTAACATTTCCTCTAAAACTTGGTTTACCCTCTCTATCTGTCCATCAGTTTAAGGGTGATAGGCTATACTAAATAGAAATTTAGTTTCAAAGCCAACAAATAGAGATTTCCAAAAGGTTTAAGTAAATTTTGTATCTCTGTCAGATATGATTTCCTTAGGCATGGCATGCAGTCTAAATATTTATTTCATGAAAATACTGGAAATATCTATTTCCTTACAAGTTTACTTGACGGGAATGAAGTGAGCAACCTTGCTCAATTTGTCCACAACTACCATGATGGCGTCATTCTGTTTGGTTGATTTTGGTAACCCTATGATGAAGTCCATGGAGATGGTTTCCCATTTCCATTATGGGATTGGTAGGGGCTGCAACAACCTTGCTGGATGTTGGTGCTCTACCTTAACCTGCTGACATTCTAGACACTTATCTAAGTAATCATCTATGCCCTTTTTCAGTCCAGGCCAATAAAATATTTTCCTAGTGGCTTGTGATCATCTTATGATAACCAGGATGACCAATATATGGTATTTTGTATAGTTCATCGATGATGAACCTCATTAATCTAGGTGGATATCGGTGGCCACGCACCTATTCCATCTGGCACAAAAAAACCTTCTGGCAACTTACTATTTTTAGCAGGTTTTCAGTTCCTAAACTTCCGAGGCCACTTCAGGGCCTAAATGAATTTTTTTCCGGATCAAGCACCTCAATGATAGCCAAAGGCTTTAATTTAGTCCCCAAAATTAATCTCCTTGACGATACCTTTCCAACTAGCTATCATGCACTTGAAACGAATATTGTATGCCAAAGTTATGCCCCCGGGAAGTTGATACACCAAACTACCAAAAACCGGGGTCCAAAACATTGTTGACTTTTCATCTTCCGGGGTTAGGGTTTTGGATTCTGTTTATGTTAAAAATGAATTTAGAGCCTCATTGTAATCTGCATTCTTGCAAATGTGAGTAGTCTTCACATCTCTTCTCAGATATAAGCTTCCACCATTCTAGTGAGTCTTTCACTCTCTATTTCTAAAATTTTGTATTTTTCCCTCATTAATAGAAATTGTGTATTACTGTATCTTTGTGTTTATGGTTGCATCTCTGATATATTTCTATTATATTATTGGATATATGAGATATATTTATACATTTATTTAAGATATCTTTGCTCTCATTTCGTGCCGAAAATAATCTAGATCAATGGTTTCAGAGCAGGTTTCTCTTGATCATTTTTTTCAGTGCATGTCCCCGACGAGGTATGAGTATAGCAAGTTGGGTATCGAGGTTATATCTCTTGAGGAAAATTTCTCTCGCATGCCCAATAAACCCTCCATGGCGGAAGAAAATAAAAATGACAGAGTAGACAATTCTATTAATTTGTTGCTTGAGAAATCTCTCAAGCGACAGAGGGAATAAATGATGGAAAATTTTTCCCACATCCTTCAATGCCTACCGATAAAAACAAACATGTCTTCATCAAGCGACCAATTTGGAGGCACCTCTCCTTTCAAGGTACAAGTTAATTTTGATATTCCCATATTTTAAGGATAGATAGATGCAGATGCCCTAGAAAAATGGTTAAATATGCTAGAAGGTTATTTATCTGTTCATAATTTCTCCGACAAGGAAAAGATCACCTTCACACTTCTTAAGGCTCTCCCCCATGTCAAACATTGGTGGGAAACTTACTGGGAGAAAAGTTCCATAGAGGAGTCTGGAATGTATGGGGTTGAGCGCACTTGGGATTTTTTTGTGGATGCAGTCAAGGAAGAATATTACCTTGTTGGAAACTATGACGACCAATACATGAGATGGACCACACTACAACAAGAAAGGGGCCAAGCAGTGATAGATTTCACCAATACCTTCCATACCTTGCGCACAAAGCTGGGTATCAAAGACTTTGAAAAATATCTAGTTCTGAAATACCATGTGGCTCTACATAGATACATCCAAACTGAAATGGATTTTTTGGAGATCTCATCACTGGGTGCTCCTTATCAATATGTTGTTAAAATCGAGTAGAAATTTAAGCACCAGAAAAAGAAGGAGTTTGTGTCTGCAAATCTGCAACAACCAAATTATGGTAAGGACGACCCTAACAACCATCCTTTAGAAAACTATTCCAAGCCACGATAAAAGAAGAGTAACAGAAAGATGAAGAAGAATGTTATAAAATGGTGTGATTTCCACAAAATCCCTTGGCACAACGTTGATGAATGTCGCTCAAAATAGTCATTAGTGGTCGAGATCAAAGACAAGGAGCCGAACCCCGATTCAAAATTTGATTCAAAAAATACTGGTAGAAGACAGATCATTGATGCAGACCCCATTGCTATTGTCGTGACCGTAGCAATTCAACCAGAAGAACCAGTAGATCCTGAAGAAGGGGAGAGCCTTTTTCATTCATAGATGTGGGTGAAGGGGTCTTGCTGTGTTTTATTGTTGATAGTGGAAGCCAGAAGAACCTCATGTTAACAAAGGTCATCAAACAATTGGGATTGTCGACAACACCACACCCACAAACATACAACATCAGGTGGCTTCACCAGGGACGAGATCTTCATGTCAGTGAGTAGTACCGATTGTCATATGGAATCCAACCCTTCAAGGATAAGGTATTATGTGATGTTTCCCTGTTGGATGTCTGTGATGTTCTCTTGGGCCAACCATATATGTGGAACTTCCATGATATTTATGAGTCTCGAACCCGTAGTGTCATTGTTACTTTGGGGGGTCATCTCTACAAGATACCAGAGGTAGTTCATACTACTATCCCACCTAAACAGTGTTGCAAGGTAGTATCTCATACTACAAAATTCAGCTTCTTCTCAATCAATTCAAAAGGTGAACAAAAGGATAGTACAACCACTACAACCTCGGTCCAAGAACCTTCTATCCAACAGAAGAAGGTCGACAAGATTGCAACAAAGCACAAATATTCCTTCTGCACACAATCATCTCATGTAGCCCGACTGGTTGAACATATTCAACTCCACCAACAACAAGTTCGTGACATCCTTCCACAAACCAAGCAACACAACATCTCCAGCAAGGCAAGAAACTCACCAAGATTTAGATTCAGTAATTGTTTCCCCCCCTCCCTTGGGAACTCAACGCAATGGAGGCCATTGCTTCCTAAGGAAGGAGGATTGATCTAGGTGGATATCAGTGGCAGGGATGATTTTAAGGATGGAAATTTATTTTTAAATGTAGAAACCTTGGCTAATCTTACTAATCCTTCATATTCCAACTATAAATGTTTGGTGATATTTTTTGTAAAAATATTCAAATTTCTAATAATTTTATATAGTTTTTATAAAATTTTGGCGATTTTTAAGGTAAAATAATTTTATCCTATAGAATTTGGGTGAATCATTTTTAAAATAGCGAATCTCGTTTTTGGAAAAACCATGAAAAATTAGCCCATGAGAGAAATTTAGCCCCTAAAATCATCCATGATCAGTGGCCACCCGCTTATTCCAACTGGCACAAAACAATCATTTGGAAACTTACTATGTTTAGCAAGTTTTCGGTTCCTAAACTTCTGGGGCCATTTTGAGGGCCTAAATGAAGTTGTTTTGGGATAGAGCACCTCAATGACAGCCAAAGGCTTTGCTTGAGCCCCCAAAATGAATCTCCTTGATGATACCTTTCCACCAAGCTATCGTGTGCCCCAAACAAAGATAATATTCCAAATTTATGCCCCCGAGAAGTTGATACACCAAACTACCCAAAAACAGGGTCCACAAAAATGTTGGCTTTTCATCTTCCGGGGTTAGGGTTTTGGATTTTATTTTTGTTAAAAATGACTTTAGAGCCTCATTGTAATACATCTTCTACGAATGTGAGTAGACGTCACATCTCTTCTCAGAGATAAGCTACCACTATTCTAGCGAGTTTTTCACTCTATATTTCTACAGTTTTTTACATTTCGGTCATTAATAAAAATTGCATATTACTATATCTCCGTGTTTATGGTTGCATATTTGATAGATTTTTTTTTATATTATTGGATATTCGAGATATCTCTATATATTTATTTATTATATATCCACTCTCATTTTGTGCCGAAAATAATCTGGATCACTCTTCAAGTCATCACAATTTGGAATATACAACCTATCTTTGTAAGTTAGCAGACCATCATTCAACAATTGATAACCCTCATAGTTCAACCCCGTGTGATCTTTCTCTAAATATGATTTTACAATCTTGAAAAGTGCGTCTATCCCTTGTGTACTTTTGACTCTCTCTTTGACATCTGATTCACATGTGCTTACAACTACCAAGTGAATCACTTTCATACTTCTGCTAGTGGCATCAACCACCCTATTTTCTTTTCCTTTGATATGTTTGATTTCAAAATCAAACTCACTAAGGAGAACCATCCATATAGCTTGTCTAGCATTGAGTTTTGGTTGATCCAACAAATATCTCAACCCACTATGGTTTGTCATAAGAAAAAATATTCTACCTAGGATTCAATGCCTCCACATTTTTAGGGCATGTACTATGGAAGCCAATTCTAGAACATGGGTCGCATAATTGATTTCATGCTTATTCAATTTTCTAGATTCATAGAAAATTACATATCCTTCTTGCATAAGGAATCCTCTGAGCCCTTCTTTGTAGGCATCTGTACACATAAGGAAGTACTTATTGGGGTCTGCAATATTTAGCACAGGTGCATTGGTTGGAACGTATTTTAGCTGCTGGAATCTCTCTTCACATTTTGATGTCCAAAATAATGTAACTCCCTTTTTTCTGAAGGGAGGTGATTGGGAAACCAATCTTGGAAAATCCCTTTATGAACCTCCTATAGTATCCTGCTAGTCCCATAAAGGATCTGATATTAGATGCATCCTTTGGGGTAGGCCAATCCATAATGGCTTTGATCTTATTAGGATCAACTACCACTCCTTCTTCAGAAATAACATGGCCCAAGTAATGGACTTGTTTCTGGAAAAAGTCACACTTACTAAATTTAGCATAGAGTTGATGTTTTTTTAGAACTTGAAGCACTAGTTTGAGATGTTCTTCATGCTCTTCCCTATCCTTGGAATATATTAGGATATCATAAATGAAAGGCAATACAAATATGTCCAAGAACTTACTGAGTACATTATTCATTAGGCACATAAAAGTGGCTGGTGCATTGGTAAGCCCATACGACACCACCAAAAATTCATAGTAACCATATCTTGTCCTAAAGGATGTTTTGTGGATGTGTTCATCCTTAATTTAGACCTGATGGTATCCAAAACTCAAGTCAATATTGGAGAAAATCATATAACCCCTTAATTGGTCAAACAAGTCATCGATCCTTGGCAAGGGATACTTATTCTTAATGGTCATCTTATTGAGTTGTTTATAGTCTATGCACAATCTAAGTGTGCCATCCTTATTTTTCAAAAACAAGGATGGTGATCCCCATGGGGACACACTAGGCTGAATGTATCCTTTGTCCCACATCTCCTTTATCTTTAGTTTGATCTCAAATAGCTCTAGTGTACTCATTCTATAGGGTGTTATAGACACTGGCACCACTCCTAGTGCAAGTTCTATTGAGAAGTCAATATCCATTCTTGGAGGTAGTCCTGATACCTCTTTTGGAAATACATATTTATACTCTCTTAATATGGGATGGTCCTCGAGGTTTGGTTTACTTTCCTCAAGAGAGTTCACCACTTGTATTACATACAAAGGGCATCCTTTTCTGCAATATTTCTTCACTTGAAGGGTTGATACTTGTCTCACTGAGACATGATTTTGAATTCCTTGTAGGGTTATTTTTCTCCCTTCTTCATCTTCACACTCTAAATTTTTACTGTAATAGTCCAACTTGGTTTTATGGGATGCCAACCAGTCCATACCAATCAACATGTCATAAGATCCTAAAGGGATCACATTTAGGGTTACTTGGGTGGGCAATCCATTCATAATAAATTGGCATGCTGGTATGACCTCTGTTACTCTTCTTTTGGTTCTAGTGGCTAGTTGTACCAGCCATGATTTAACATGTTTAACTTGCTTCAATTTACATTTATCAATAGTTTGAGGGTAAACATAACTCAAATTAGAACTAGGTTCAATTAAAATGGAAACCAGATGGTTGGCAATCATACCTTCCATATACACCACTGAAGCTTGGTGGTCAACTTGTCTATTATCCAAGGATGCATACATTTGTGGCATGATCCTAGCCACATCATTGACTATGGTATCCTCTTGGACGTTTTATACCCTCCTATTATTCTATTGCCTATGTGGATAATCCCTCAATAGATGTTCTTCTCTACAAGCCAAAAATTTCAAGGGTTCTCTCTTTGTGTTATCAGTCTTACCTAGGGATACTCCAAAGGGTTTAGTACCACTCTGAGATGGAAAATTCTAATGATACACACTTTTAGTAGGAAGGCTCATCTTAGAACCTTTCCCATGGTTCTTAAATCTTGTGGGTTTAAACCCCTTCTTCTTGAATCCCAAACTACTTTTCTTTTTCTAGTCCTCATGAGGTTCTGTTTTATTCTTGAATTGCTCATAACAATACCTTTCCTTTCGGATAATGTCTTCTAAGGTATTTGGTTCATCAAATTCAATTATGTCCCCAAACGACTGATTTAATCCACTAATGAATTGTTGCAGCTTTACATTTTCATCATTTATGTAGGGGACATACCTTATCAACTCAAGAAATTTGTTGATATATTCATCTATTGTGAGTTGTCCCAACTTGAGTTCATAGAACTCCTTGGTATTTCCATCAAAGTATTTCTCTGTCAGGTACTTATTCTTAAAGTATTTCTCAAATTTTTTCCATGAAAAGTCCTTCTCATGGATTCCTTTCACATTCCTAAGGTCCTCCCACCAAATGGAGGCCTTTTCATTCAGGATGAAAATGGCTATTCGGGCCTTTAAGTTTTCAGAGTAGTCATGGAATCTGAGGTACTTCTTCAATCCAAGCAACCAAACATTTTCTTCTTCCCCCTTCTTAATCTCTCCATCAAAATTGGGTGGTTTGGAGTTCTTAAACTCTTCAGGGTCATGGCTCTTAGAATGTTTCCTCTTCTTTCTTCTCCTCTGGGAATGTGAACTAGTTTTTCTACTAGAAGATCCATTGGAGTTGTTAGTTTCCTCACTAGAGGATTCTTCTGATGAGTGCCTCTTGACTCCATGTTGGGAATTATTTGAGGTACTTCTCCTTGTGTGGCCACTTTCAGGGCCATGCTTTAATATCTCAGGTGGACTTTGAGTTTTCTTAAGGTGATGTTTGTCCACATGACTACCTGTTGGTCCATGTTTCAACTTCGTTTATATATATGATAACCTTTGTAGTATTACTGTGTTAATTTCAGTTTTCTTTTTCTGCTATTTTATCAGCCTTTCATTATCATCCTTACAACTCTGTAATTATACCATGAGGCTTCTTATGATTTCAGCCAAATTTGGAGGGGTTTCCACTGCCCTCCTTTCATCAAATTCTTCCTCTCTATTGTGGGATATTTCCCCCAATTCATGTTGTGTCACCATCCTTTATGATGTATTTTTCCAATGGTCCACTGACTACTTGAGTGCTAATACGACATTTTATGTTAGTTAATGATCTACTAGTTTATGAATCAACACACAATTCAGATTTTTCAAAACATATATAACATCAAAAAGTTTCATTCCTCTCTTCAAAAGAGGTTTAAATAAGCCTATTAGGAATGGGTTAAGATAGGGTGTCACCCCTAAAATTTTATTTTATAATATTTTTATATGACTCAATCATGAGCCCAAGAAGACCAAGTGTTGTAGCCATGCTAAGGTACTAATTTGTAACAAACATGACCCCTAAGCACCCTTTCTAGGAATGGGGCATAAAAAAATTTCTTACCTTAATCATATTGAATCTTGTTTCTAAGGTCTTCATTGTTTTCTACTAAATCAAATATTTCCAACGACTGCTACCAGGCTCAATTCTGAGCTCTGGATTGCAATTTATTGGCTCTTGAAGCTCTTTGGGCATTTTTAGTCAAGGACCATGTGGCGCCCACGTGGTTCCATCTCATCCATACCATCCCTAGATTCCTACATCCACGGTGGAGGTCCATCCATCTTCCAATCCAACAACGAGACTTGATCCTCATTTAACACATAAGCTATAGGGGAGTTTGATATTTGACACTTCGGTGTTGAACACCCCTTTTTCCTTTCTGTGTGCAAATCCTCCCGAGTCCCAAAATCTTGAACTCCCAAAGGATCCTGAAATATCGCTACGTGGCTCCAGCCTTTGGGACTTTTGGTTTATCTATCACACTGCACCCAAAACCTCTAGATTCCCAAAGGGTCCACCCTTACACGTGGTGGTGTGTTAAATGTAGAAGCAAGGATAAGTGGGTCCTAAGTACTCCACCCGCCAATAAGACAAGAGAATACCTAGCACGGGGTGACACATGGAAAGGCAGAAATGACATGTGGCGCCTTTAGTGGGTGACATATGTCACATTCTAATGGGAATAGAGGGTTTGCTAAACGTACGAATCTAGGTGACATGTGGCACGTCAAACATGGGTCCACATCACCTTGGGTGACATCAACATGCCACATCACTCCAGACTGATAACCTTTCGATGCCCTTAGATATAATGGTTGATAAACATCTAGGTAGATCCATTGATCTACGTCCTTCGTTACTTCGTAACTTTGATGTTTGAGGGAATCTGCTATGTGACTTCCTCCTTTCTGCCAGAGTGGTCAGTGTCGGTCTAACCATGGTCTAGATCTAATGGTTAGGAACAACCTCAAAAAATCCTCAGATCTATGGCTCACATGACTTCACAAGCTCAACGTTCATAGGTTTTCTCTCTTTTACCACCCCCTTTCTCACGGAGTGGTCAATGCCAGACTGACCGCAACATGGATCCAATGACCAGGAGGGATACTGAGTCATCCCTAGATCTACGATTCACGCTAGTTCACAACTCTGGCCTTTAGGTTTTTTGGCATTATAGCAGCTTTGTTCTACTGAAGTAGGAATTTGTTGAAGTTTTATATGTGAGTCCCTCCACTGGTTGATCAGATGGTTAGGAGGGGTTCACAACGAACTCCCCAGATCCATGACTCACATAAATTCATGACTTTGACGTTCAGTGAATTTGATGCTATAAAACCTCTATTCTACTGAAGTAGGGCTTTGTCAAACTTACCTTGCTGTAGATCCAATGACCAAGGGGACTCTCAAATACCCTCAGATCTGCGGCTTGTGTTACTTAGTGATTGGTAAATGGGGCATGGTTTAATGATGGGATAGGTCCATCTATCACGATTAAGGACACTTCCACATGTCGGTCGATCTCACGGGTAAATGTAACAACAAGTTGCCTTCGAATGGTTCGAAAGTGGTAAGGTTGTAACACCTTAGAGCTCTGAACTCCCAGAGTTTCAAAGCCAAAAAGGCTTATGTCCTTTCGAGCCTAGCGGAGGGTTCTCAGACCTTGGTCGTATGGGTCCTACAAAAATTTACGTGGGCTGCACACACTTAACTCTTAGCGGTGAATTAGTTAATGTCCTGGGTGTGATCCCTTAGTAATACAAGTGAAGGTTCTGAAGGAGGCACCCTCCTTCCTCAAAATTTGAACTTAGTCTTCCCGCGAAGGTAATTTCGAGAGGCCGGCAGGACTTAAGCATTTCAGCTAACCCTACCTCGACTCTCTTACAGACCAACATCCCATAACTCTCTAGATTTTAAGATAAGAAAAACATAACACAATACCAAATCATGGGTTCATAGAGAGACAATAAACATTTCTACCTTCATCATTCAATACAGGTTCTATCCATAAACATGTATATTCAAACATCATTTCAATTCCAGTACACTGAGTATGAAAATACTTATGAGAAAACCAGAATCGTGAAGTGACTACTAAAAGGGGTGCATGTTTCCACCCAACCATAGGCACAACGACTCCTGAATAAATTTACTATTGGCCACTCCTAACCAGACCATGATGCTCTGAGAGAGGCTCTTTCTTCTTGCTCCACGTCAGACAACGACAAAGGTTATTCTCCTCCTCCCACAAGAACTTATAAATTTATTTTCATTATTTCAAGCAAGGATGTTTTCAATGAGTACATCCATAGTCACTCGTCAACCCCATTTATCAACTTGGACTGAAAATGTTGCCAACAAATTCTTGCACCCAGAATGAGTTTGTTTATCAATTTTCCTTTGAAAAATCAGAGAGATGTAAGCATTCTTCTCTCTTATGGATATTGGTCTCTCAACTCTGCTTCCTCACAGATCTGCCTCTGCCCACAAATTACTTCCTTCCTTTCCTTTCTCCACAATATTTCATTGGTCTGAATCCCCAACACGTGGTCAGGCTTGGAAGCATTACAGATGGGTACCTTGCCCCATCTCCTCATTAAATCTTGAGGAGGCTTTTGAAACTACCAACATGAATGGTCATTCATTTATGGGTCAGAGGACTGTTCTAGTTCTGAGTAGTTAAATATATTAAGAAACTATTTTGGTGGAGGTCATCTCAACCATTTTTGGTTCCCCTCACCATCTCTCTCATAGCATCATGATCTATGTTGGCAAACCTTCCTTTAAAAAATTATGCAACACTATCCCTATTTAATTAATAACATAAATACATACATTACCTTTTATAAAAAAAGGTTCATCAAATCCAACATTCACACATATTTGGTCTACCACAGTCTTTTGGAAAGTTATATTTATATTTACAAGCCGGGGGAAACAAGGGTATTACAAAAAACTTGTGTGATTTTACAACTCAACTCTTTCTGCTTTATAAGTAACTTCAAATGTTTCTTTAAAAAGATTAAATGAAGAAAAGAATAAGGGAAATGACTTACCTCCATATAAGTCATAATTTTCCCTTTGATAGAGCTCATAACTATGATAATTGGGTTGAATTTTTTCATGATACTATTGAAAATAATCCTTTTATGGATGAAAGGATATTTTTGATATTTTTTGGAAATCAACCTCAACAGAGTTATTGTACTCATCATATACAGATAAAAAAAAGGCTTCCCGAAGATCATAATTAACAAAATAAGAGACAACATCTTTCTCCTCAACAGGTTGCACTGCCAACTCCTCCTCATGGAATCCTTCTAGTTCATGTTCACTGTCAGCTATGTCTGCATTCTACTCGTCATCCTTAAATTGATTTGAAAATTTTCCACAGGCTTTGAGATTGTCCTCAACCTCTTGAGCATCAATGAACATTTTCTTCAAGGTGACAAACCTCCTTTCTAGGAGAAGAAGAGAAAATCATGGATGAATATTTGTTACATAACACAGTCTAGAAGTAGCTTCAGGAGGTCATTTATCTAAAGGCATGCTACAATAAAAAATATAAAATCTCCTTTTGAAAATAACAAGAGCTTCATCCTCCCCTTTTTGCAAATCATAAAACTTTGCTAAGTATTTATCAAGATATTTGCTCTCTCCCGAGTACCTTGAAAATGCACCAAATAACTCAACCCACAAACAAATGGAACCAACCTCTAGATTTTCAAACCACAAAGCATCATCTCCAACCAAAAAATTGGCAAATAACCTCATAACAACATCCACATGCATGATTTCCAAATTGTCAGTGACATTCTGAAAATATCCCAAATGCTTCTTAGCTATAATATGATATTCTCCAACAAAGAGAGGCAGATACTCTAAAAACTTGGGAGGGTAAGGATGAAGAGTAGATGTCATTTTTAAGGGTTTAAACATTTTTTCTCTTTTTCTGAAATGAACATCAGTAGGTTGAAAGTGAGGTTCATAGATTGATTGCAAATTCCAGTAGTGGTGGTAGAATATGGTACTATGATCAGAGAAGGTGGTGATTTAGTTGTATCATTCACATGGTCATAGGGCTGATCATGTTCAGGAAGGATTTGAATACACACATTGTTATCATATGTTTCAGATGAAGGGATAGGGTCAACATCAACTATGTAAGAATAATGTAGACCTTCTTCCTTCAAAGAGGGATATACAACAGTAGGCTTATGGTCATTAGATTAAATAAAGAAAATGATGATTCTCTTGATATATGAAGGAAATGACAGGAAAAAAACTGATAAAAAAGAATTTGAGCTCTTGAAGAAAACTTATATCTTCATAACTAGACTTCCTGTGTCTTCCTTCCATTTTATTTTTGAGATCGTTCCTCAGTGGAGTCCTGTAACTTGATTTGAATCACCGACAAGTTCTTCAAATGTGTGGAGTCTCCATGGTTAAAAAATTGCAGTCTTTCCTGTCACGAATCCTTTCTCACCATCAATAAATGGCAGTAATTTGTGTCGTACAACCCAGGGAAGATATTCAATTTCGTCCCCGAAAATGACGCCAAAAATGTTGGCACTAGGAGTTTCTCTTAGATTGTTAAAGCGAAAGCCTAATACCCATCAATAGTTTGAAAAAGGTTTTTTGAAAATTGGTTTTGATGAAATATGTACGAATGGATAAAAGTATTCAAAATGATTTCATACAATGAGTGAAACACAACTTAGCAATCTAGGCATGCAAAATTCTATGACCAGTGAAAACGTTGGTAGTGGTGAGCAATACGACTGCCATATGAAGGAAAGTATATATCTGTAACTTACTTTAGGTAACCAAAAACATATACTTAGAAGAAATATCACTTGGATAAGAACCCTTCAACCAAAAGATAGAAGTTCAGAACAAATACTTGCAATAATACATACATTAAATAATTCAATGATATGAATCCAACAAACATCTACAACAAAACATTCACCATAGACATCTGAACAAGAGAGAAGAAAATATATGATATCAAATAGAAAAGTTGCCCGTCAATTGATGATGAATCGGGAATCTTCACTGCATATCATTTACAGAGTTATATGAAAACATAAAGAAAAACCTCTCAATACAACCCTCTCTACCCCCTCCTTGAGATCCATCCTTCATTAAGTAGAAAATAACATCCAAAATATGCTTAGGAGGTCACAACTCATCTCTTTCATTAGATTCTGGGCCTTGAAGATAGGCAACAACAATCAAGGAGACAAAAATCCAACAAATTGCTAAATTTTAAAAGTTGTTGAAAGTCATTAATTAATCTATTGCCAACTTACTGCATGAGGTTTTAATGGAGCTAAATCTTAGGTGTAGTTTTCCTTTAGCATCTAAATTATCTTTGAGAAGTCATTTGAACCCTCCTTGACAATTGGCAACCCTCCCACATCTCGAATTTATCAAACTATTTGTTAGATTACTGAGAGGGGGGGTAAATCAGTAATAACGTAATTATAATCCTTTTCTCCATATAATCCAAGTGTTATATCAATGTAGAATTATTGTCCAATAATGAGCAATAAGAAAACAATCACACACATACACAATACACCAGTGTTTTTCGTGGAAACACAAATCGGGAGAAAACCACATAATGATTTTTCTTATATGTCTTGAATAATTACATTCATTGGAAGCACCAACTTCCTTTGTTTTCCAGCTACAACTGGAAGGAGTCTCCAACCCCCTAGTTTCTCAGGATACAAACCGAGGGAAGCTCCAACTCCCCAATTCTCTGGCTACAACTAGAAGGAGGCTACAACCCCCTAAGTTCTCTAGCTACAACTGGAAGGTGGCTACAACCACCTATTCTTGACTTGTCCTGCCACCTTGAAGTAGAAGTAGAATGATGGAACCTATTGGCATAGGGGAAGACCCAGGGTTCAACTCCAAGAGCACACCAACAAGCCCTAACTATTGGCCCTTTCGGCAACACCTACAAGGCAGATGCAGTCTCACCTGAAGTAACTATGGGGGGGTTGCAAGACAAAGATGTATACAACCAAAGGGAATACCAAGTGGATCCAATACAATAACAATACAACATTTATATATCACTTACCAACTCAGATCTACTCCGCACAACTATCTATCAGATCTAACACAGAAATGAAACAACAGTATATCAAATGGAAAAGAATAGAGCATCAATCACACACAACACAATATATACGTCGTTCACCCTCTGTCTAGGGCTATGTCCACAGAACCGTGCTTTATAATATATTAAGATGAAGCATACAGTTCTTTCCTGTGCTCTTAGCTAGCATATCTTCTTTCTTCTCCTCTCTGTCTCTCCCCTTTTTGTGCACCCAGATGCAGGACTGATCTCCACACCCAACTGAATATATTATAATACCAGAAGGCTCTACACTTATCACTTCTCTCTCACACAACAATAATCACTCATGCCAATAACAAAACTAGAACCAACAATACCAACAACCCATCCCAGGTCCTTTAGACCTCTATTTATACATTACAATAGCTCACCGA
The DNA here is from genome assembly GCA_010110895.2 of Picea sitchensis. NCBI lineage: Eukaryota > Viridiplantae > Streptophyta > Pinopsida > Pinales > Pinaceae > Picea > Picea sitchensis. The sequence continues at coordinate 401,425 of SNQJ01S0008310.1, read as the reverse complement.
TAGCCTTAGGCTGAGACCTACATGTCAAATCCCTAGATACCAAAACCCTAGGTGTCTAAAACCCTAGGTCAACTTGACCTGAGTTTTCAGGGCTTCACCAACCTATCTTTCCTTCCTTCTCGCGCGGTGTTCCAAAGAATCCAAAGGTGGATTTTTCCGCTTGCTAAGTTGTCCACGATCTGTCTTCCTTTCTGATCTGTCATCCTCTATCTCCTCGTCCAACATCTTTCTTTTTCTTACTTATCTCCATTTTTTCTTCTATTTTTCTCACTTCGACCTAGTATCAATCACTGTGTCTTCCGTGCAATTCACATTTCTCCTTTTCTTCCTTGATCTTTGCTTGCTTCCATAACTAAGGGCCAACATTCCCCCAACACTCACTTGTGACTCGTCCCAAGGCACTTCATATTTGATCCTTCTATTTTTCTTCGAATTCAAACTGCGCAGGGCAGCCTTTTCTTTCTGCTCTATGCCTTCCTTCCTTGTGCAGACTGTCTTTTCTGTGTCTGGTACCCAGTTTCAACTGCACCTCGTACCTAGACCCTTTTCCTCATGCTTTTACTGAGATATGTGAGGAAGCTGGTTGTCATAATACAATTTCAACCAACTCCCATTCACCAACCCTTCCTTCCATTCTCCATTCAAAGTCTTCAGCTGCACAACTCCTCCTTCTGGAACATAGGAAATCTTGTATGGTCCGAGACGATGCGTTCAAAAATTTCTTGGATGCTTCATGAACTTTCCATCATATACCAATACCAAATCACCTTGATTAAATACCTTCTTCTTGATGTGTCTATCATGGTAGGCCTTCTTTCTGTCCTTCTGTACCCGCTGATGGAATCCTCCAATAAATCTGTCTTCTTCTAGTTTGGCCAACTGCGCGAGCCTCTTTTTAACAACACCAACGTCATCCATCTCTGTAAAGGAAGGTATTCTTAGGATTGGTGCCGAATATTCCATTGAGACAACGACTTCTAGACCATAAACCAAATTAAAAGGGGTTTGGATTGTTAGCTTCTTGTAAGTGGTTCTATAGGCCCATAGTACTTCTGGTACTCTTAAATCCCAGTCATCCATGTTCACACTGCAAATCCTCATCAACGCTATCTCCAAGATCTTGTTGAATGCTTCAAATGTCCCATTCCTCAGTCAAGGCTTCATGGTCTTATTGATGAAATGTATGCCTTAATCGCTCAGAAGGGTCTTCGAGCATCCAAACCTAGTTATGATATCATCAAATATGAAGTGTGTAGCTGTAGTTGTACTACAATCCTTAACTTCTCTTTCTTTGGCCCATCTGGTCAAGTACTTTGTCACAGTGATTATGTACCTTGCTCCTGTGCGCTTTCCTAGTGGGTTTATAGGTCCTATGAAGTCAATGGCCCATTTCTCAAATGCTTGTAGGGTCAGCTGTGGTGCTAAAGGAATTTCATCTCTTCTAGATAGTTTCTCAACTCTTTGGCATACATCACAGGCTCTGTAATAGTCCTTATCATCTATGTGTAGGGTAGGCCACCAAAGATAATCTCTAAGAACCTTTTGCACAGTTTATTTCCCTACGTAGTGTCCCCCTACGATGCCTTCATGATCTTTAGCGAGGATCAACGGTCTATCTACCTCCATAACACACCTCCTTAATATCTCTTCAGGTCCCATCTTGCATAGCTGTCCAATTATGAGTGAAAAGTCTACAACACGCACTACTAGCTATTTCTTCTAGGTGATTGTATATTCACTAGGTGTCATTCCTGTTGACATGAACTAGACTATCTCTATGAAGTGATCATCAATATTTCTAATGGCTAGAAACTGTGCATTCGACAGTGTATCCTCCAAGCTAGTAGGCTCTTCTCCATGTTCCAATCTCGACAAGTGGTTAGGACCTTTGTTCATTCTTCCTGGCTTAACCACGATCTCAAAATCATATTCCTGAAACAATAGAAGACATATGCGTATTCTCTCCCCCAACACTGGCTTGTTGACTAGGAATTTCAATGCAGAGTGATCGGTGGACATTTTAAAGTGTCCTCCCAACAAGTAGTGGTGAAACGTTTGCAATGTATACACCATGGCTAACCCTTCTCTCTTAATAGTGGTGTAATTAGTCTCAGTTGTTGATATCTTTTTGCTAGCAAAGGATAACGGGTAGTTGATGTCTCCTGCTCCTAGATGTGCTAACACAACTCCTAATGCAATGGAATATGCATCTACATGCACGTAAAATTCCTTGCTCCAATCTGGAAAAAATAGAATAGGCGCAGTAACCATTTTCTATTTCAGTGTGTCGAAGCTCTGCTGGCATTCTTCTGTCCAGTGAAACTGACATTATTTCTTCAAAAGCTTCTCCATGGGTGCAGTAATCTATGCATAGCCTTTAATGAACTTCCTATAGTATCCAGTATGTCCCAGCATAGTGCGTAGCTGTTTGACTGAAGTAGGAGGGGGCAAATCAACTATAATGGAAATTTTAGATGGGTCTACCACCAATCCCTGCTTGCATACAATATGACCCAACAACACTCCAAATGGTGAAAATAAGATGCATTTCTTTAGGTTTAAGGCAATCTGATACTGCCTGCACCTGTCCAACATTAGCGTTAGACATTCAAAGTGATTTTTCAATAAACTAAAAAAAGTCCAATCATCAAAGTATGCTTCTAGAAATTTATGTAAAAACTCCTTAAACGCTTCGACCACCACCCTGGAAAATATGGATGGTGCATTCTTTAATACAAATGGAATCACTGTATATTGGTAGGATCCCCATTCTATTTCAAATGTGGTCTTATGGCGATATTCCTTGGCAATCCGGATCTGACGGTATCCTGAAAATCCATCTGTAAAAGAATATACCTCCTGGCTTCCTACATTATCTAACACTTCATCAATGAATGGCATAGGGAATGGGTCATGCAAACAAGCATCGTTCAACTTTCTGAGATCTACACAGATCCTGATCTCTCATGTCTTCTTATCTTGTACCACCATAGCTCTAATCCATTCTGACTCTTCAACAGGTTCTATGATCCCTGCTTCCAGCATTCTATCAAGCTCAATCTTCACTTTTTCCTATATTTAGGGTTCAATCTGTAAGGTCTCTATTTGACTGGTCTGGCCTATGGTTTCAAAGGGATCCTCATCTCTCCCATAGGCCCTTTAATGCCCTTCATATAAGTGAACTTGGTTGGAAACACGTCCTGATATTCATGCAGTAACTCTGTAATCTTTTCAATAGTGGCAACATCCCAATAGTCTGCAACATTGGCAAGCTTCGGTGTTTGCTCTGTTCCAATATTGACTTTCTTGATTTTGATCGGCTTTCAAATGAAAGGTAGCTCAAATCCTGGTCCTTCTATGTCTCTTTGGCCTTCGTTTTTAACGATGTTCACCTTCCTAGGATCATCATCTTCATCAACATTGATATTGTAATAACCTTGCAGTTTCTGAAGAGGTGCAACTCATTCATCCTCTTCTTGATCCAAAGGGAAGCTAGGTGCCTCCTCGAACACTTTTTGTCTTACAATATGTAATACTTGATCCACTGTAGGATATTGGCTTTCAAATAAGAAGGTAGTTAAAAAAATTTGGGTCATACCTTCCCAATCTATAGTGATGAGGCGCAGTTCTTCTTGAAGGTACCAATTGATAGGGGTTGTGTTCAATGTGTTGATGAATTTATGAACTCACATCTCTTGAGGAATTATTCTCCATGCTTCCTCACAACTTTGCACATGGTCCTTCAGACAGATTTGACTTGTGTATCTAACTTCACAGCCTTCTATGTGCACTGAGAACCGTGATGTCGTCAAAGTATGACATTGTACCCAGTCTGTAATGTTGTCTTTGTGTGTCCCCCACCACCTTTCTTGAGTTTCTTTCAAGGCCTTGTCCAGTGCCAACAATCTTTGTTGTGTTGGTACTCTTTCTTAAAACTCCACCAAGAATGCTTCTAAATGATTTAAACCATCAAAGGTGGGCAAGTTACTCACTGTTGTGCTGATCCAGCTAACTTCTCTAGTTAATCTAGAACATCTCCTTGTAGATACCTTGCACATTTTGTTCTTCCAGTTCTCCAGTGATTCTTCTGAATATGATGAACATGTGCTATCACTTCACCATATTAGGTTCCCATCCGACATAGGGTTAATGTAATCCTTCTGTCTGGCTGTTAATTTGTATATGTTTTCCAGTTCATATGCGTGGTCTTCTTCTCTGATAGGATCTGTGTATCAGTGACCTTCATCAGGATCCAAGTGTGCAATGAACCTAAGGACCTCTCCTTCAAATTTCATTCATATTTTCTTTAAATCAACCATAGTGTAATTATTGGAAGCCCAATCAATTCCTAACAACGCAGGGTAAGGACAACTATCATCAACTGTCTCAATCACCTCAAAATATGCAAACGCCTTCACTCCGTCGATGTCCATAGGGACATGTTCCAATCTTCCAAAGGGGATTACAACTTGCTGATTGGCCATCCTAAGCCTAATAGGAGAATAGATCAACTTAGGTTTTCCCATGAGTTCCCATGTCTACTTCGTCATGACATTTACTTTTGACCCTAAGTCAAGGACCACATAATCTATATCATACTCTCCAATTTGAGCATTCAAGTGTAGTTTCTTATTTGTCCTTCTTCTTTTTGAGAGTTGGTGTACTTATCTATTTAGTAAGGAATCTATATTTCCTATCTCATACTGTCTGATTAAATTTTGTAGCTCTTGGACAACGCTTTCATCCTGAATCAACTTAATACAAGTATATAAAAATTCCATGAGCTTGCTTATCTCTTTTCCTTCTCTTGGTAGAGAAGCCTGATCGAATGCTAGAGACATTCCATATTCTCTTACTTCTGTTCGTGTATTTGATGAAGAACCTTGATATTCTATGAATTATTTTCTTTCCTCAAATATTTGTTTTTCTTTCTTTGCATCAAAAGTTTGTGTCTTCTCAGCAGCTTTCCCGACTACCAATTCTTCTGTAGTCTTTCCTTGGGTAATTCTGTCTTCTCCTATAAAAATGCCTCCTCTAGTGATAACAATGACTCTAGGGTCTTCTTTGTGAGGTTCAATGTATATCAGTTGTACTTGCGGGTTCTGTTGAGGTCCTTGTCTCTCTTGAAGTTTGGCTAGTAGCACAGGACAATCTTCTATAACATGTTCGAATGAGCTGCAGTAGCTGCAAGTAGTGCAAGGGTTATGAAAGTCCCTTGTAAAGTGTCCTAGTTGCGCACAGTTATAACAAATGATTTGTCATCATCCTTGAACCATACCTCCTCTTCATCCTCTTCCTCTGAATCCACCGCGAGGGTTGAAGTTTCCTCTTTCTAGAGAATTATACTACGTAGCATTTCCTTCTTGCTATACTTTGCCTTGAATTTTGTATATATCCCTTGACCTTTCTTGCATGAGGTCGTGTAATATAATGGATATAAAATGTATGCAGAACAGAAATACAATGCTAGTAATGGCAAAATAACAACAATATAACCAGAACATTCACCACAATAACACTGAAATGATATAAGAATAACAACAAAAATAACACTTTGAATCTAAAAGTAATGTTCACGGCCCTCTTAGAGGGGGAAACCTTCAGTTGATCAGAGCTCTATTACAATAATCTCCAAGCTAGGGTTATCATACCCTTGACTCCTATTTATACTAAAAATAAACATCTAGAGGAAGATCCTTCTAGAAGCGGAAGATTCTATTAGGTCTGCTTACATCTGCCTTATTCTATTGTATTTAAAGGCCTTATTAATATTGACCTTTATTACATCTGAATACCTATGTGCGGGTTAGGACCCTAACATGTCCACCCCCTTAAAAACAACCTTTTCCTCAAGGCTTGAGATGAGGAAATTGCTGCAGAATGGTAGCTGGTTCCCAAGTGGCGTCTGCTGAAGTTGTATCTTTCCACTGGACTAGCACTTCCTTGATGGTTCTCTAACGTAGGAGATGCTCACGCTGGTCCAAAAATTCTTCTGGTTGTAGCCAAATGGGTTCTTCTTCAACTAACTTTGGAAGGTTGGTTTGAGTTTGGCACTTAGCTCCAATCACCTTCTTTAAGCATGAAACATGAAAAACAAGATGTAGCTTCGAATGGCTGGGCAAAGCTAACTGATAGGAGACTTGTCCCACATGCTTGAGCATGGTATAAGGACCATAAAATTTGGGCACTAGCTTCTGACAATGCTCGACCTTGAGGGAAGTTTTCTTGTAAGGTTGCAGTAAAAGAAACACCTGATCCCCTTCTGCAAATTGACGTTCAGAGCGACCTTAATCTGCTTGTTGCTTCATGCGATTCTGTGCCATGACCAAATTCTCTTTGAGGGTACAGAGAATGGCCTCTCAAGCTGTAAGTGTTAGGTCAACCACCTGGACCTTTGAGGCACCCGATAAGTATGAGAGAACTGAAGGTGGATTCTGTCAATATACTTCTTCAAAAGGAGTCATGTGTGTAGCTGTATGGTATGAAGTGTTGCACCACCATTCAACTAGGGGTAACCATTGAGCCCACTGACTTTTCTTTTCTAAGGCAAAACACCTCAAATATGTTTCCAAACACTTGTTGACAACTTCCATTTGGCCATCAGTCAGGGGATGATAAGATGTGCTGAGATGCAATTATGTGCCTTGTATCTTGAATAGTTCTTGCCAAAAATTGCTTGTGAAAGTTGGGTCACGATCAGAAACAATAGAGTGTGTCATGCCATGAAGCTTGAAGACCTGATCCATGAAGATTTGAGCCACTGTGGATGTTGTAAATGAGTTTTGAAGGGCACATAAATGAACATACTTAGAAAGGCGATCAGCAACCACCATGATGACAGATTTATTTCCCGATTTGGGTAACCCGGTAATACATTCCATAGAGATATCCTTCCAAATAGCAGGTAGAATTGATAGTGGTTGTTGTGTGCCCAACGATTTGACTGTTTCTCCCTTGTTGCATTGACACACATCACATTCAGCTACAAAATTACGAATGTCCTATTTCATACCATCCCAGAAAAAGGAACGTTTGACCTTGTCATAGGTTTTGGTGAACCCGGAGTGACCTATTGTGGGTGTAGCAAGAATCTTAGAAAGTACCATGGATTTAATCTTTGATTGTTTACTTAAATACAAACGGCCTTTGTATCGAAGTTCCTCATGGAGCCAAGAGTACGCTGGGGAAGCTTGATCATTGGACTGCAATTGCTGGATAAACTACAAACTTTTGGGATCTTGTAGCCATTCCTGGCGAATGGCTTGGAGCCAATCTGGTACAATGAATGAAAGAGAAAAAAGGGATCCTTCATCTTCATATTTTAGGGAAAGTGCATCCTCAACCGCATTGTCTTTTCCTTTCTTATAAATGATCTCATAATCATATCCAAAGAGTTTAGTCTCCCATTTTTGTTGTTCTGGGGAGGAAATGCATTGTTCCAGAAAATACTTGAGGCTTTGATGGTCTGTCTTAATTTGGAACCGTTTCCCCAATAGATAAGGACACCACAGATCCATGCCATGCATAATATCCAACATTTCCTTTTCATAGATGGATTTGCCTAGATTTATTTCAGATAGTTTCTTGTTGGTAAAGGCCAAAGTTCGAACCTCTTGCATAAGGACAACACCAATTCCTTTCCCTGAGGCATCACATTCAAACACAAAGGTATTTGTGAAATTGGGAAGGGCGAGGACTGGAGTGGTGCACCTAGACATATTCAAGGTTTGAAAAGCTTGAGTAGCGGCTGGAGTCCAAGTGAAAGAGTTCTTTTTGAGGAGAGTAGTGAGAGGTGTTGCAATATTCCCATAATTCTTAACAAACTTGCGATAATACCCTGTTAAGCTTAGAAATCCATGCAAGATATTAAGAGTCTTTAGGTGAGGCCAGTCTTGCATAGTTTCAATATTTTTAGGATCCACCCTGACGCCATCTTTGCCAACCAGATGACCCAAGTATTCTACTTCTGAGGCGCCAAAAGCACATTTAGAATGTTTCAAGAAAAGTTGGTGTTGAGAGAGTAGATGGAGAACTCGATCCACATGACCAAGATGGCTTGTCCAGGTTTTGCTATAGATGAGGATATCATCAAAGAAAACTAAGAAAAAATGGTGGAGAAAAGGACGAAAGACATGATTCATGAGGCTTTGGAAGGTGGAGGGGGAATTACACAAGCCAAAGGGCATGAAAAAAAACTCATAGTGGCCCTCATGAGTTCTAAAGGCAGTCTTGGGAATATCTGCCTCTTTCATATGTATTTGATGGTAGCCCGAACGAAGATCCATTTTAGTGAAGAATTGGGTGCCACTCAATTCATCCAGGAGGTCATCAATGATAGGAATGGGGAATTTGTCTTTGATGGTAAGTTTGTTGAGGGCACGAAAGTTAGGAAACATTTTCCAAGAACCTTCTTTCTTCAGGACCATGACCATAGGAGATGAATAGGGGCTCGTACTAGGGCGGATAACACCTGCATTAAGGAGTTCCTGGACCATTTTCTCAATTTCATTTTTTTTGGGAAAAGGGGTGACGATACAGACAAATATTGGGAGGAAGGCTTCCTGATACAAGGGAAATGGAATGATCATGAAAACCACAAGAAGGAGGGAGGCCTTGGGGAGTGGAAAAGACCAATTGATGTTTAGAAAGGATGGCTTGGAGGTATTGCGGTACAGAGGGTGTCTCTGTTGCTTGTATGGAATGGAGTTGTGCGATAACACCAGAATGACCCTTTTTGAGCAGATTTTCCATGCAATGGGAACTAATGATCTCAGGTGAACCAGTGGTGATGCCTTGGAACTTATATTGGTGGCCCTCCTGGTCAAATTTCATCATTAAGTCTTTAAAATCCATGAGAATGGGACTGAAATTCCTTAGCCAATCTGCACCCAGTACAATGTCACAACCTCCCATGTCGATAGAAAACATATGGGATTTTAGGTGGTAGTCACCAATTTGGAGACACACATTTTCACAATGCCCTCCACATTTCATGGAACCACCATTGGCAATCATGATTTGTAAATTATTGACGGCATGGATGTAGCAATAAGTTTCTTGGGAAATGCAACGATGAATAAAATTATGGGTGCTTCCACTATCAATCAGAATGATGACCTTCCAATGCTTGATGTAACCGATTAGATTGAGGGTTTGGGGAGTGGAGAAGCCAGTGAGAACATTGAGGGAAATGACCAGTTCTACTTTAGGAGGGTTCAAGGGAGGGGTTATGTCAGTGGATTTAGGTGATTCAGATATAGAGGGAGTTTCTTCATCTTCTTCTGAAATCTCCTCGGAGATGGCCATACAAATATTTTTTTCTTTACACTTGTGGCCCAGGAAATATTTGTCATCACAGTTATAACAAAGGCCTTTGAGTTGGCGTTTAACCATTTCAACCTGGGTCAATTTTTGGATCTTTAGTGGAGCAGAGGGAGTAATGGGATTTACTAGTTTAGGGTGAGGGATGAAGGAGGGTTTACGGTTTTGAGAAGATACAACTTGTTGTGCTTATTTATCTCTTTTGGTAGCCTCCACCCAACTCTCAGGCAAAGCCATGAGGACATGGGCCCAAATTTCATCCTTGAGGCCAATGATAAAACACTCTCGAAAAAAGGTATTAGACATGCCCTCTATTCTAAAATCCAGGCGCTCAAAGGAAGCTATAAAGTATTCCACTGTTCCTAATTGTTTTAGCTTTGTCAAACGACCCAAATGGTTGGTGTCATTGTCAAAGCATTCATAAAGCTCTGCCACAAATTGTGTCCAAGAAATATACCCTTGACGAGAATTTTTTCTCCATTGCCACCATTGCCAACGTTATTGATCAAGATGGAGAACACCATACCAGATTTTGGCCAAGTCATCTATAATGTTGTATAAAGAAAAGTAATGTTCCATTTGGGTTACCCAACTTGTTAGCGCTCTGTAATTTGCCCAAGGCTGCGGAGGTAGTCACAGAGGCAACATCAAAACCACTTCGAGTCTTGGATCTATCCCTCCAAGACTCAGAGAGGGATCTCTCTGTGTGATATAGCTTTGTTTGAATAGATATTAGGCTAGTTAATGGGTTCATAGTTTGGATTTTGAATTGGTAGGGGTAGAGAAAAGGAACCATGGGAAATGGAGTCACAATCTGAAGCTCAATAAAAAACAAGTTCTATAGACAGCCTTACAGGGAAGGTAGGCACTCTTGGTGGATTATTTGAATTTGATTTTGGATTTAGAGGAGAAATATGAGAGGACTAGGTAATGACAGGGCAATCAAGAATCCTAAAATTAACCTTTGAAGAGAAAACAATGACAATTATGTCAAAGGAAAAAATAGAGTGTATGTCTCAAAAAAATTTGTTCTTCAAACTTCTTTTCATAATTCAGAGTATGACTAACTTAAGAAATACAATGGAAACAAATTTATAGTGAATGAGGAAAACATCACCACCAAAAATGACACATGAATCCTGTAGCTGCTATGAATGTATTATTGAATTGATGAAAATACAGAAGGCTCAGTGAGTTGTTTTATAAAAACTCAATCATGGTCCCCTGACTGATCAACCTCCCTTTTTACACATTTAAATCATTGCAATTTATAAAACAAACTCTCCCCAGGCTCAAAAGGTCAGATTCAACCACCTCGGCCAAGAATAACATAAAATCCAAAAAAATCTGGAACTGCAAATTTGGCCGAATTTCCTGAAAATAGGGGTACGCTCAGTCATTGATTTCTCCCAATAAGTGACACCTGTGAAAAACTAGAAGGTGGTTATTGTATATTATCTTGTCTGGAGAAAAAACCTCCTTCATTTTCTCAAATTTCATCTCCACCTCTCTGAAATAGCTCCCGCAAAATCGGCACTGTAACAAGAAAAACCAGAAATCCGAAACATGAGGCTGAGAGAAAACTTTGATTCTCCCAAATGGTGGAACCTTTGAAAACAATGGGAGAGGTTTTTTTTATTCAGCTCGTGATGAACAAAATCCTCTTTCAGTTTTTAAAATTTCATCTTATTTTGCCCAAAATCCGCTTCGCAAGAGGAGGTGTCAAAAATGGAAAAACAACGGTTTTGTGAAAACGGGGGAGGGCGGTTTTGGAGAGGTAAGTGGTATTCCGGAACCCCCCTGAGGTGGCAAGTGGTAAGTGGTTTGTATAGGAGGAGGTATGATGAAATTAATATATGATACGTTGGGGCAGGGCCCACTGGAAAAACCGCCTCATTCCAGACCCCCCCACCATTAAAGGCAAAACGATCGAGGGGGTTCGGAATCGCCTGTAGACCATCCATCTGCGCATTGTCACGATGACCATAGATCTATGCAAACTTTTTATACACCATTATGGAAAACCCCCCCCCACCATTAAAAGTATAACAATTGAGGGGGTTCAGAATCCACTGTCAGCTGTTGATCTACATGCCGCTAGATCGACTGTCGATTTGAGCGCGTTCTTTATTCCCCAGGCGCAAATGCAACAAAAAATTAGGCTTAGTGATTTTTGTGGGTTTTTTGCGCTACTTCCCTTTCTTTTGTCTCCATGGGGTTAGGGAACACCACTTAGCATCAACAATCATGGATTTTCTTTTCTTTTCCTTTCCTTGAAAATAATTTGCAGAAATGAGATATTATTTGCAAGCCAAAATACATCAAGAGTGAAAATTTTCCAGTCAACAAATGATCCTATGAATTATAGGGTTATAATAGTGGCTCCACTTTGGGATGGTAGCTCTTTTGGGATGTTTCAAGAACCATTGAACTGTGAAAATGCAGACCGATGCTTTATTCATTGGGCTGATCCAAAAATTATTCTGCAACCAATACCTGTTTTGATCTTTCAACTGAAACCAAACCGAAATGAACACTGTTGAAAAAGAGATGCTCGGAATGTTGAGCTTATTCACATTCTCCTACCTACCCTATACTACTGATAATTTTTTTTTTCTAAATGATATAATAGTGCTAATGCAGCCAGTCAAGCAACTTCTCTACTAGCTCTACTCTTTCAATATTTTTAATCAATATCAGAGATAGAACTTGCGTAGGCATCATGGAATGCCTTTCATCCTGATTTTCATTACAAGGAGCTTGATAAACATGATAGATAACAGAAATAATAGGAATGCATTGTGGCTCTGTGATGAACAATTTCTCCATATAAATAGCCACTGGATCAAGATAGACTTGACCAATTATTGGATATTCAAATTTAACCAACTCAACTTCATGATTTGATGTCGTAGTTATGCTCTTTGCATCCTCATGCACTTCCTAACATGGCTGCAAATGTTCTGGTGGGTCTTGAAATGATACTTCTGTTGAACACATCCCTGTAGTAGATTGCCTGATCATGTCAATATCATAACATCCCTTCAACCTATAGCTGGATGATGGAAAATGGATTTGACGACACAAGTCATCCAACAAATCATCTATAGGTTCATAAAATGATTTAGATAAGGGTGCCATTGGCTCTATTGGTACTTCATGGCTTACACTGTGACTTTCAACTAGAATCTGACCAAGATCCCCCTCAAAATTTGAAATGAATTAAAGCACAGAGATAATGAATCAAGATGGATCAACTCATCACCTGTTTCGGGCTTCATGATTTCATCCGAGGTTTGATATTCAAGAAGGATCAAGGGCTTCACCCCTGGATCAGATTTTGTATCTCCAATGGCATCTTCAACTAGTTGATTAGAGAATTTTTTGTCTTCACTATTTACAATTGGCCTAGAGTTTCTTTTCATAAATTGAAAAGATGAGAAACATAAGGGAAAAGTGTTTCCAATTACTCCGATATTTTTTGCATTTTCCTCATTGCTATCATGATTGTTGTGCAAAGGATGATTGCCATATCTGAGTTGTAACTGATCTTCTTCCTGCCAACGACATGCTGCTAATTTCTTTGAATAGTCCACATCTATTTCAGCCTCATGATGATCATCATACTGATAGCACTTGGGTAGATTATCCAAGTAAGAAATTTCATCCAACATGCACATCATTTCAGCTGGCTGTTCCTCTGTAAGTTGAGATGGAACTTCATCTTTGATATTGTTGTGAATTGAATACATGAAAGAATCATTATCCAAACCAAGGTACCAAGGGTGAGCTGCAAAATGTTTGGGAACTGTGACCTTTTCTTTCTCCGAAATTAATGGAACATGATGTCTTTGAACATTGAGCTCATCTTTCCTGCTGATCCTCTGCATCATCTCTTCCATGGCACTAGACAAAATGTCTAGTTTAGCTTCTGATGACTTCAAATGCTCCTTTTCTTTGTTTTTTACCTTTGACCTTTTGATCAACAAGTTGGCCTCCATATCAACTGCAATGTTCTGCATTTCTTCAAGTGTTGCAGTGTTCCTTTCTCTTAATTGGAATGCCATCTCAGGATTGAAGGCATCTGGGAAATGCAAGTGGGCTGATCCTGGGGGTGGATTTATATCAACAGGCATTGCATGATATACCTTATTGAACCTTTCTGAAAACTATTGTACTATTTCCCCTGGATATCTTTTGAAATGCTCATACTCTTCTAGGATGAGAAAGATGTTTCTCATGATCACCCATCGATCTAGGAAAACTTGCACAAACTGATGGAAATTGTTAATGCCTACAACTAGGAGATTTTTAAACCAGTTCTTGACTTTACCTCTCAATGATAGGGAAAAAATTATGACGCAGACATCATCATCTTCTACCTCAAAGAGGTCAAGAAAATTCTCAAGACTTTGGATATGATTTTCAGCAGTAATATTGGCATTCTCTCCATCAAACCTGGGCAGATTATTCGTGTAATTTGCAGGGAAGTCATAGAGGATAGGAGGAAAATCTAGGGGCTTGTATTTGTCTGGGATTTTGGTAGGTACAAGAGGTAAAGAAAGAGGCTTACAACCATCTGGAGCTTTAGCAAGAGTAGGAGATAAAGAAGGAGGCTTATGTCTCACTAGGACTTCTACAAGTGCATCTAGGATGTGCACAAGTGTATGAGTATGTACATAATCTACAATTGGGGATCTGATCTCTTGAGGCTCATGAATTTGCAGATGATCAATATAAACTTCAGAAATATAATTTTGATTAGGCTTAGAATAAGATATAACATAATTATAAAACCAAAGATGTCTTGAATGTAATTTGAGCTTGAGTACCTGGTCTTTCTAGGCTGCTTGGTCATGCTTTAGGTTATTCCTCTAGTGGAGTCTTTGAGTTGGCACTGTCTGGAGCTAATTTGGAGTCGCCAGATGAATGATCTCATCCTTCTTGTGTCTGGTCACTGAATCACTGTCCACCATTAGTGATCAGATATGGAACTTTGAAGTTTACTACTGGAGAAGGTTCCCCAATATGGTCGCCATTTTGTTAGCGCTCTGTAACTTTCCCAAGGATGCGGAGGCAGTCATAGAGGAAACATCAAAACCACTTCGATTCTTGGATATAGCCCTCCAAGACTCAGAGAGTGATCTCTTTGTGTGATATAGCTTTGTTTGAATATATATTGGGCTAGTTAATGGGTTCAGAGTTTGGATTTTGAATTGGTAGGGGTAGAGAAAAGGAACTATGGGCAATGGAGTCGCAATCTGAAGCTCAATAAAAAACAAGTTCTACAGACAGCCTTACAGGGCAAGGTAGGCACTCTTGGTGGATTATTTGAATTTGATTTTGGATTTAGAGGAGCAAGATGAGAGGACTAGGCAATGACAGGGAAATCAAGAATCCTGAAATTAACCTTTGAGGAGAAAACGATGACAATTATGTCAAAGGAAAAAACAGAGTGTATGTCTCAACAAATTTTGTTCTTCAAACTTCTTTTCATAATTCAGAGTATGAATAACTTAAGAAATACAATTGAAACAAATTTATAGTGAATGAGGAAAACATCACCACCAAAAATGACACATGAATCCTGTAGCTGCTATGACTGTATTATTGAATTGATGAAAATATAGAAGGCTCAGTGAGTTGTTTTAAAAAAACTCAATCATGGTCCCATGACTAATCAAACTCCCTTTTTACACATTTAAATCACTGAAATTTATAAACAGACTCTCCCCAGGCTCAGAAGGTCAGATTCAACCACCTCGGCCAAGAATAGCATAAAATCCCCAAAAATCTGAAACTGCAAATTTGTTCGAATTTCCTGAAAATAGGGGTACGCTCAGTCATTGATTTCTCCCAATCAATGACACTTGTGAAAAAAATGAAGGAGTTTATTATAGATTATATTTTCTAGATAAACAACCTCCTTCAGTTTCTCAAATTTCGTCTCCACCTCTCTGAAATAGCTCTCGCAAAATCGGGACTGTAACAAGAAAAACCAGAAATCGGAAAAATGAGGCTGAGAGATAGCTTCGATTCTCCCAAATGGTGGAAACTTTGCAAAAACTGGGAGATTTTTTTGTTCTTCAGCCGATGATGAAAAAAAAACTCTTTCGTTTTTTAAAATTTAATCTTCGTTTTCCCAGAATCCACTTCGCAAGATGAGGTGTCAAAACTTGAAAAACAACGATTTTGTGAAAATGGGGGAGGGCGGTTTTGGAGAGGTAAGTGGTATTCCGGACCCCCCATGATGTGGTAAGTGGTATGGAGTGGAGTATTTCTGATGCAATGAATATATGATATGTTGGTACAGGGCCCGCCAGAAAAACCGCCTCATTCCGGATCCCCCACCATTAAAGGCAGAACGATTGAGTGGGTCCGAAATCGCCAATAGATCATCCATCTTTGCACTGTCTTGATGACCATAGATATGTGTGCACTTGTTAGTCACCATTCTGGACCGCCCCCACCATTAAAAGCAGAATAGTCAAGGGAGTCCAGAATCCACTGTCAACCGTTGATCTACGTGCCGCTAGATTGACCGTCGATCTGAGCGCGTTCTTTATTCTCTAGGCACAAATGCAGAAAAAACTTAGGCTTAGTGATTTTTTATGGGTTTTGTGCACTACTTCCCTTGCTTTTGTCTCCACGGGGTTATGAAACACCACTTATCATCAACAATCATGAATTTTATTTCTTTTCCTTTCCTTGAAAATAATTTGCAGAAATGAAATATTATTTGCAAGCCAAAATACATCCAGAGTGAAAAATTTTCAGTCAACAGATGATCCTATGAATTATAGGGTTATAATGCAACCAATGGGGTTCAAGCCATCAAATTTGGTCACATCCACCCATAGAAGGCGTGGGTCACGTTGAAAGTGATGGTTATGCAAGGTATGGGAATGAGAGGAATGGTCACCTTCAGTATGTGGGGGTGAGGAAGAGGAAGGGTTATCTGTAGGGATATGTAGTTTGGTGGAGAGTGCCAAAAAGACTGATTCAATTTGGGTGGTGAGGTCTTGTTTGATTTCGCCCATTGAGGACTGCATGGTTTCATTGATGGCGACAACATTGACATTGAGTCGTTTCACTTCTTGTTGGGTCTCAATGAAACCAAATTGCAAGGTGTTGAAGCAAGCTTCCAAGTCTTGGCTACAAGTATGGGCCATGAGGATGGGGGAACTGAAAAGGGGTGGGCGGGGTAATTTTTTTTTTGAAAAAATGATATGGATGAATGTGATAAGGGTGAAGAGATGAATCCAATGGAATAGGTCTGAAATAATGGTGAAAAAATTTCCAAACTTTTTTTTTTTTTTTACAGAGTTATACTCTGATCTGAAGAATACTGCAAAGAGGAAATGCCCAAATGCTTAACCAGAAAGAAATGTGTATTTACTTGGAAACCCGAACACAGTTGCGCGGTAATAGATCTTGTCTATTTTAATTTGTTTATGTTTATGTCCCCAAGGGTTAGGTATTCAAGGGTTCTACAGACAAGGGTTTGCCCTGTGATATAGCTCTCTGATATATGTGGGGGGTCCAACAGTACTACTCAACCCAATATCTCAGGGCACTAACTAAGGAGGATAGACCATACCCTTAGCCGTAATACCCGACTACCCAGGTACTAGAGAGTATCTTCTTGAGTGCTATTCTCGGTGACACTATAACAGTCAGGCGATTGATCAGTTTATCTAAAGAGGGCTTCAGGTAATCTAGGCCGATCCGTACACAGGTGTTGTCTGATGTGCTACCACTCAAAGGGGTACCAATAGGGGTTACAAGGGTGGCCAATAGATGTGCGCTTAAGTACCACTTGTATTTCCTACATGTATGAATCCCTCAATCGCAGGTTTATGCGCGTAACAACATATATTTGTGGCTTAAAGATGTCATAATACGTCTCTACCCTGGAAAAAAAATTAACCCAAACTTTCTGCCGAGGAAAGTGCTTTGATACCACTTGTAATATACCATATATAAAATGTATGCAGAACATAAATAAAATGCTAGTAATGGCAGAATAATAGCAATATAAATAGAACATTCACCATAATAACATTGAAATGATATAAGAATAACAACAGAAATAACACTTTGAATCTGAAAGCAATGTTCATAGGCCTCTTCAAGGGGAAAACCTCCAGTTGAGCAGAGCTCTATTACAATAATCTCCAATATAGGGTTCTCATACCCTTGACTCTTATTTATACTAAAAAGAAACATCTAGAGGAAGATCCTTCTAGAAGTGAAATCTTCTATTAGGTATTCTTACATTCGTCTTATTTTATTTTATTGAAAGGCCTTATTAATATTGACCTTTATTACATCCAAATATATTGTTCTACCTATGTGCGGGTCAGGACCCTAACAGGTCGTAAGACCTACAATCCCTATCATCATGCCCCACGTACTTACAGAACGTGCAATACATATTTGTGGGTGTCTGGACATATTTTTGCATGTAATAACACTCACCAGGGCGATGTCTATTTCTACATAACTCGCACCAGGGTAGGGTGACTTGCTTCAAAGGACTCAGAGCTCTAAAGGCTAAGTGTTCATGAAATAGGGGACAGTGTTCCTTGTCATGGCCTTATGATTTTCATATGACACACCAAATGTCTTCTCTTTTATCTTTCCCCTTGTATTTCTTCATATCTTCGACCTGCAGAGACAAACTAGTTAGTTGACTCAAGATTTGACTCATACCCGAGCTGGATTCTCCCATAGGGGATGATTCTAACTTCATGGTGATCTCCAATGCCTCAGCCTATGAAGCAATATTCTGTTGCATCAGAGGAACTCTGATGTGTGGTAAGAGAGCAACAATGAACCATTCCTTGTTCTTCTCATTTGGGATTTGAAAAGTCATATGGCCTGTCAAGGTCTTAAATCTCTAATCGAACTCCCACATGGAAAACTATTCTTTGCTTGATTTATTTTAGTTCTGTAATGCACTGTGATTCTGACTTAGGTTTCTTGAATTCAAAATTTAAAAAAGTCTTAATGACATTCAACAGTTTAGGTGTAGCTCCTTGGAAAAATTTCATGTACCAACTCAGTGCGCGATCTCTTAGGGTAGTACTGAACTGAGCTCGTTTGAAAGCTTCGTCAGTGATATTCTTAATTCTCCACATGGATTCATAGAGAAACTAGTGCTTCTCAGAATCTTTAGATCCATCTCCTCTAAAGGTGGGTAACCTCATCTCATCTTTCATAGATCTTCCTAGGTTTCCTGACCGAGTATGTGGTGGACTACTAGTGACAATTCTTTGAATGCTATGGTGACTCTGATTACTTTGATTGCTTAACGTTGCTAAATCAATAGGAGGAATAAGAGTACTTACGTCAATAGTCTGCGCAGTTCCTGAAGTTTCTGGCTCTTCTCGGTGAGGTTCTTCAACTTCCCCTTCCTCTTCCCTAGTGGGTTCTGAATTCTCTTCGTCCGTCAGATCTGGCTCTTCTCCACTGTAGAAACCCTCATCCCCATATTTTTTCTTAAACAGGTTCACAAGAGGAACTTCTTTGAACACTCTCCCATTGCGTGTGTGTCCAAACTATGTGCTACTGTCACTGTCCGAGTTCTTGAACATTAGCCTTTTCCAATCTGACCAGCTATTGTATCTTCAAGATGTTCTTCTCATGCAATAGCATCTTGATCCTCAACTTTAGAAAGTGTACAAATTTTCCTCTGGGTATTTTAAATAAATATCTCTAGACTTAGCTATATGACTCTACTCTGTCAACAACAAACTCGGTGATGTACCCTCTAATGGTTCTATCAAACCAATGATCCACTGCTCGTGACACAGTGTTATCAACTCTCTTGATCTTCTTGACCAGCGCCAACATCCAAACCACAAGAGGTCTAGATGTGATCTCAAACTGGGTATCTACTAACCTAGCTAACCACCCATATAACTCCTGATGGATTCCTCCAAAGAAAATTTCATGTATATTAGTAAATATATATTTTCCTAACCAATCCTTTGTACTAAGATTAGGGTTCTTGTTCTGGGATTCAACGAAGTCCTTTTCTTGATCTTCTCTCCACTTTTGAATCTTTGTCTTTGATGGAAACCACCTTGAAATTCCCTCAAGAAGATTCTGGTCTCGGCAACAGAACCATTTTTTGGCACATGGTAAGACCTAGGGTTCAACTCCAAGAGCACACCAACAATCCCTAACTACTCTCCATTTTGACAACACCTGTGAGGCAGATGCAGTCTCACCCTAAGTAGCTATGGGGGGTTGCAGGACAAATATGTCTACAACCAAAGGGAATACCAAGTGGATCCAATACAAGAACAATACAACATTTATATATCACTTAACAGCTCAGATCTACTCTGCACAACTATCTTTCAGATCTAACACAACAATGCAACAACAATATATCAAATGGAAAAGAACAGAGCATCAATCACACACAACACAATATATACATGGCTCACCCTTTCTCTAGGGCTACATCCATAGAACTGTGCTTTATAATATATTAAGATGAAGCATACAATTCTTGTCTGCTCTCTTAGCTAGCAAATCTTCTTTCTTCTCCTCTTTGTCTCTCCCCTTCCTACACACCCAGTTGCAGGACTGATCTCTGCACCCAGTTGAAGATCTTACAATACCAGAAATATCTACACTTAACACTTCTCTCTCACACAACAATAATCACTCATGCTAATAACAAAACTAGAACCAACAATACCAACAAACCATCCCAGGTCCTTTAGACCTCTATTTATACATTACAATAGCTCACCAACAACCTTAGGCTGAGACCTAAGTGTCAAAACCCTAGATACCAAAACCCTAGGTGTCTAAAACCCTAGGTCAACTTGACCTGTGTTTTTAGGGCTTCACCAGCCTATCTTTCCTTCCTTCTCACGTGGTGCTCCAAAGCATCCAATGGTGGATTTTTCCGTTTTCTGAGTTGTCCACAACCTGTCTTCCTTGCTAATCTGTCATCCTCGATCTCCTCATCCAATGGCTTGCTTTTTCTTACATCGCTCCATTTTTCTTGCTCTTTTTCTCACTTCGACCCAGCATGAGTCACTATGTCTTCTACGCAGTTCACCTTTCACCTTTTCTTCCTTGATCTTATCTTTCTTCCATAACCAAGTTCCAACAAAACCATTGTCAACCCGTCACTGTGAGATATACTGTTGTACAACTGTATCAACCTATACCACTGACCTGTATCCAATCTGTACAACTGTCCTGAAATCAATCTGTACCTAAACTGACATGTATCTACAAGAATACAATAGATACATGACCTGTAGTGATGCAACCCGCGTATGTATGCGCCCTATTTGTTATGCAACCCGCGTATGTACACACCTTATCTGTTATGCAGCCTGGATATTCTTTCTGAACCTAGGGTTTCCTTTCACTTTAAAACTTCTGACCCTCTGTAACTTCTTTTGCATAGAACTGTAACCTGTCACTATATCCATATTGTAACTGTACCCTGTGCATGCATCCTCATATATAAACTCCACTCAAGGAAAGTATGTCTCTCTCTAGTAATGTGCCATATAGGTATGTATAATCATGAACAAGTATAATATCCCTCACATGATCTTAGTCATCAACCCCTTTCTGATATTCAACTTCTCAATACATCAATAAATAAAAGATCTCAACTATGTATCATAAAAACTCTTATCCATATGCCAAGAAATACAAGATGTGCCTCAACAAGAAGTATCAATGATAAATATACCAACACTGTATTTCTGTAGATCTGACTTATACAAAAGATCCCATGTAGCCACTAGTCTCTCTAGGGAGAATCCTCAAATCTCCTTTGCCATTCCTCATGCATACATCAAAATCCAACTATTCATAGAAATAAGACATACCTTTTGAACCAATGGATGGATCTGATGTATCTGAGCACTCTAGACCTTCCTGGGAGCTTGATCTCAGAATCTAGAACCTCAACACCTTCATCTTGTCAAGTTTCATGGCTTTATCAACATGTACTCACCCTATACACAGCCATCCCGCGTATGTACTCACCCTATACATAGACAACCCATGTACATGTATGCACCCTATACACAGCCAACCCGCATACGTATGCACCCTATACACAACCAACCCACATACGTGTACTCACCCTATACACAGACAACTAGCGTATGCCTCAGAAAATAGGGTTTTCTGTGAATCCAATAATTTCTCCGTCAACCCTTCGTGCTACCTCAAACATTTGCCACTTCAAATGTATCCACAAGTATTTACAAGAAGCTTTACACCATAAAATAGATATACAATATGTACAAGTGTGTTTTTATGAGTGAGATTTGTCTCTTATTTATATCTTCATTTAGCCTTACACTTTCCTTATTTTAGGGCTTCTTCATTTAAAATAATTTCTTTTTGCAAAGAACTTTGACTCTTGGGGGCTTCTATAAGACTCTTGAGGGTTCTCCAACTTCATATGGTCATAACTCTCTAACTGTGAGGAGTTATGTGACGTTCCACATACCACCAAAAATGAAATGAAAAGCACTATACATCTAGGATAGTTTCAATCACAAATTCACTGTCCTTCATCTCATTATTCCTCAAATAAGAATGTGTTCTCTTACTCTGCAAAGCGTCTTCCCGTGAGGGATTTCACCATAAGGGGACCACTTTGGAGTTCATCGATTTTTACTTCTTATCAAACATGAAAAGACAATAATGAGTCATCTTTACATCAAACAATATTGGGTCCATTACCCAAACCTTGTGCCACGGGTCTTTCTTCAAGGGTTTACGTCAATGACAACCAACCTTAATAAACATTGTTAGAGTTTGCAACGCCTTTGACAACATGTGCTACGAACTTTCCTGTAGGTGATTATTTTAACTTTTCTCTCAAACTACGAATTGGGTCGGGCTGATGTTTTATCAGAAATTCAATGGTAATATGGTTCTTCTCCACACCAATTTTTAGAAGAACCTATATCATGATTTGAAATTTATGATGAAAACATCAGATAAAGTTTCTATAGGAAATTAGTTCGTAGTGCCAATTCACAGTGCACAGTTTGCACGCAGATTTGGCAGTGGATAATGCTACTGTTTGTAAGAGGAAAATGTAAGATGACCCTGTTGGACAACAATATTGAAAGTGACCAAGGTTTAGGACACCATATTTTTGGGTTTTAATGGTGCAGAGATTTTGTAGTGCATGGATCATTTAACAGTTTGCAACACAAGAACAATATACACCAATTTTACATTTTCAATCAACCATTTGAGCAACATGCAATCACCAAAGGAGTACCAGGTGTGTTTGAACTTGGTCTGGTGTCTCATGAAGTTGAGTGGGACTTAGGTGGAAACATATAATCCTTTTCATCTACTATAACCAGTTCACAATGTCAGTTTGCAGCGCCAATTTTCAAACTCTAGTAGCGTTGATGCAAGGATTTTCGGAGGGTCATAACTTTTGACTCAATTATCCATTTGGGATGAAATTTTATGGGGAGTTACGTCTCGAAGATTTTACTTCCATGCTGATCTGATCTATCTGATTGGACATCGTTTCAACACTTTTTCAGGGCCAAATTCCTTCATATAAGGCCTCAAATTGAGGTTTTAGTGTTTTTACGAGAATTTTTAATTTTTCAATTATCAATTATCTCTTAGTTTATGAGATTAATCAGAAAAGTGAGTAGAAAAATTGTGTCATGCTAGTTAGATCTTAGTTAGTGTTCATTTTTATATTCATGCGAGAATTTTCTAAATTTAGTTGTTTTTATAAAAAATAGTTGTTTTTCTAAAATTAATTGTTTTCGAAAATCCTAAATAGTAGTTATAAGGGGTTGAACTTTGATTTTAATAGTTAGTATGGAGAAGGAATAAAAGAGATTTATTTTCCCATTCTCCTGTGTTTTCATGGTATATTTGATCTTGTGAATGAATCTCAGGATTTGGCTACATCAAGCGTGCTCCATTCAAACTGTTAGAGTTGTTCATTGACACAATCCTGAAAATCATAATGAATTGAATGCGCTGAAGATGATGAGATCTCCCCTTTGAGAAAATACATATGATGATGAAAAATATCATGACACCAAGACTCTTACATGGACTAATGTCATAATTTTTTGAATTATGAACATTTCATGTGCTAACACAATGGGTTTCAACTAGTGGGCCCCCTACACTATCATTTTGTCAACTGGAAAACCATTTGTTGGAGTATCTCCGACACTAGCATTTTGTTCAATGAGACATAGTGCAAGTTCTGAAGAGGAGGTCGATTTTCAAGAACATTGTGTCGGGAATTTTTGGGTAGTGTGTTTGCATGGGCCTTGGACAAATATACTTGCGAGAGATTACAAAACCCCTTTATGTTGCTTGGTTTGGATTTTATGCCCCCATACCAAATTGGCAGCATTTCCTTGAATGACTTGAGGAAGTGAGTCACAACTCATGATAAAATTCAAACCGAGACTCAGATGGATGAAATGTCAGCTGCATTCGATCTGAAGCACCAATTTTCATCTAGTAGGCCCCCTCCGCTATCATTCCATTGACCGAAAAATCGTTTTTTGGAGTATCTTTGGCACTAGGGTTTTATCAATGAGGCATAGTGCAATTTTTGAAGAGGCAATCAATTTTCAAGAACACTATGTTAGGAATGTTTGGGTAGTGTAGTCACATGGGCCTTAGCCAAACAGACTTGTAGGAGCTTACAAAAATCCATTATGTTGTTCGATTTGGATTTTATGCCCCCAAACCAAATTGGCCACATGTCCCTGAATGAATTGAGGAGGCAAGTTGCAACTTGCGATTAAAATCAAATCGAGACTCAGATGGATGAACAATTAGTTGCATTAGATCCGTAGCACCAAGTTTTAGATATTGGGACCGCTTCGCTATCATTCCGTCGACTAAAAAACCGTTTGTTGAAGTATCTCCGATAGTAGGGTTTTGCTCAATGAAGCATAGTGCCATTTCTGAAGAGGAGGTCAATTTTTAAGAACACCACCATGTCGAGCATTTGTGGGTAGTGTAGTTGCATTGGCCTTGGCCAAATATACTTGTGGGAGCTTACAAAACTTTGTTATGATTCTCGGTTTGAATTTTACGCCCCCAGACCAAATTAGCCACATGTCCCTGAATGGCTTGAGGAGGCGAGTTAAAATTTGTGATAAAACTCAAAATGGGACTCATATGGATGAAATGTCAGTTGCATTGGATCCAAAGCACCGGGTTTCAGCTAGTGGGGCCTCTCCTATATCATTCCATTGATTGAAAAATCGTTTGTTGGAGTGTCTCCGACACTAGGGTTTTTCTCAATGAGGCATAGTGCAATATCTGAAGAGGAGGTCAATTTTCAAGAACACTATGTTGGGTGTTTTTGGGTAGTGTAGTTGCATGGACATTGGACAAAAATACTTGTGGGAGCTTACAAAACTCCGTTATGCTGCTCAATTTGGAATTTATGCCCCCAGACGAAATTGGCCACATGTCCCTGAATGGCTTGAGGAGGTGTTGATGGGCATAAATGAAACACCATCAACTGGAAGGTTAGATCCAGACCAGGTTTGTCTAATTAACCCAAGCTGTTTGGTATGATCTAACCTGACAGGTTTAATGGCTCTGATAGCCAACTAAAGTCCTAAAAACGGTAAAATAAATAAACTAATCTAAAGATATGATTCTAACAAATGATATGTTACTTACTAATGTTTATTAAAAAGAAACATGAATATACAAATGATTATAAACAATCTATATACAGTTTACAAGGTTTACTTGAAATCTTGCGAAAATGAATGTTCATAATAATGTTTCAAAATAAGATAAAGTAAGAACATAAATATTTTTGTTTTTTAAATGTTTAAAGATTTTAAACTAATAAATAATAAGAAAATACAATTGAAACAATGAAACAAAAACATTCAAAGATAATTAATAAAATCATTGTCTCATTCATATATAAACAAATCTGAATAAAAGAAAGCAATGCACCTACTAACCTCTCACTGATCAACAATACTAAGCTAAATTCATCTCTCTGTATTTGTATGAGCCCCTCTTAGCCTGTGTCAAGGGTAAATCTATGAAAAAAGAAAGCATAATACTTTCTGAAGAAATTCAAGGAAGTGTTTCATATTCTGGAGTGAGTTTATAATGACAAAAAGACAAATAATTATATATATTGTGACCTTGACATGTCCAATAACTGAAAATGAAAGAAATTCCAATTCTCAGAAATGGTGTTACCAACTATATAGCATCAAATGTAAACTCAAAATACTTGAAAACATAACATGAAAAATTATATGAAGAATAGTCTAAAGTTAGTTCAATACAAATAAAGTTTCATATTCAAAAATTATATGAGAAACAATATTAACATTACATAATCTACAAAATGACAAAAGCCAAAGAGTAAACTGTTTTCTCATATACTTTCAACAAAATATGTTAATCATATGGTCTAGGAAGAACTTTTGGGATAATAGACTCTTAAAGATTGAAAAAATTAATATATAAATGATAGCAATTAAACATGTATTGATAAAAGAGACTAAAGCTAATTTAAATCAATGCATAATCAATTATTCAAAGAATATGAAGATATTATAATGAAAATAAAACCATTTTACTCACAGGACAAAATCCATTAAACAACTTGGAATTCCATATTCTTCTTTGAAAATACTTGTCCATTCTCCCAAATATTCCAACCATCCGTTACTCCATTTGAAAAGAAAAACATTTACAAAAGAAATAATATAAAAAAGAGAAAGGATAAAAATCATCCTTTGAATTTCTTCATCTCCTATGGCTCTGAAATTTCTCATATATTTATACAATGAATGAACAGTCTGGGCATCACTAATAATTTCTGCCACCTGAAATTTTTCTCGTAAAGAGACACAAATATCTCTCAAATTATGCATTTTTGGGGGAAAATTCTTGCGTGTAAGCTAAATGGGTCCATTTTGGAGATGGTTTTTCAACCGTTTCTTCAAATTCCTCACCGTTTGGTTGCAATCAGTCTTGCAAAATCGTCTGTCTATTCTTGACACATTTCTAAATTTTATCTGTTGCTACTCATAAATTTATTTGCAGCAATCCAATATTATTTTGGATCAATTATCTTGAACATATTTAGATAATAAAATCAAGCCATGATCAGATCCGTACCAAATAATTGATAATAGAAACCTGTAAAAAAAAAAGACCTAAATTAATAACCTAAAAATTGTGAATAAAACAAAATCTAGAACAATAAAATAAAAAATGAATTTAAAGTAACTATAAGTTCTAAACAAACATTATTTATATTTTCCTTTCAAATATGATCTTAAAATTTTAGAAGTTTCAAGTTGATGGAGAGGAGAAAAATATTAATTTTGGGCTTTCACAAAATCAAACAAATGATAGATAATTCTTTTTTTTATTATTTTATTTTTATTTTGAAATGAGTTGCAAAATGAAAAAAGAATTTAATTAATTAATCCCACCAAATGTTTTTGTGAAAATGGGAAAACAACCAAGATATTATTTGATAAAGTATTGAACCCATTATTCAAAATAGTCAAACTTGCTAATGAGCAAAAGAATGAACACATAATCATAATTTAAATGAAAGTGAATAGTTGATAAAAATGTTTTTGTTTAAATTGAGATTTCTATACTTGTTTCTAAATTTTGACATATACTCTTGTAATGAATGTCTCATACTATAGTGAATGTCTTAAGTTTGTCTCAAAGCAAGCCAAGGTATGAAACTATTTGAAAAGGTTGATTCTGTAGCTCATTATAATTATCAAGATTCTAATGGGGGCCCTTTAAATTTTATAACAATTTAGGGGGAGTTGTTGAGGCCCAACAGGAGGCAAGTTGCAACTCACAATAAAACTCAAAATGAGACTCGGATGGAAAAACTGTCAGTTGAATTGGATTCAGAGCACCGAGTTTCATCTAGTGGGGCCCCTTTGCTATCATTTCATCGACCAAAAAACTGTTTGTTGGAGTATCTTCGGTACTAGGGTTTTGCTCAATGAGGCATAGTGCAATTTTTGAAGAGGAGGTTGATTTTCAAGAAGATTTTGTTAGGAATTTGTGGGTAGTCTAATTGCGTGGGCCTTGGAAAAATAGACTTTTGGGAGCTTAATAAACTTTGTTATGCTTTTTGGTTTGGATTTTATGCCGCTGAACCAAATTAGCCACATGTCCCTGGATGGTTTGAGGACATGAGTTGCAACTCATGATAAAACTCAAATCGATACTCAGATGGAGGAATTATCAGTTGGATTGGATCCAAAGCACCGGGTTTCAACTAGTGGCGCCTCTCTACTATCATTTCATCGACCGAAAAATCATTTGTTTGAGTATCTCCAACACTAGGGTTTTTCTGAATGAGGCATAATGCAATTTCTGAAGAGGAGATCGATTTTCAAGAACACTATGTAGGGAATTTATGGGTAGTGTAGTCACATGGGACTTGGAAAAACATACTTGTGGGAGATTACACATCTCTATTATGATGCTCAGTTTGGATTTTATGCCCCCAGACCAAATTGGCCACATGTCCTTAGATGACTTGACGAGGTGAGTTGAAACTCATGATAAAAATCAAACTAAGACTCAGATGGACAAACCTTCAGTTGCATTGGATCCAAATCACCGATTTTCAACTAGTGGGGCCCCTCTGCTATCATTCCATCTACCAAAAAACCATTTGTTGGAGTATATCCAACACTAGGGTTTTTCTCAATGAGGCATAATGCAATTTCTGAATTGGAGGTCGATTTTCAAGAACACCGTTTCGGGCATTTGTGGGTAGTGTAGTCACATGGACCTTGGCCAAACAGACTTGCGGGAGCTTATGGAGCTTCCTTATGCTGCTTGGTTTGTATTTTATGCCCCTAGACCAAATTGAAAACATGTCCTCGAATGACTTGAGGAGTCCAGTTGCAACTTGCGATACAACTCAAACCCTGCCTCAGATGGATAAACAACCAGTTGCATTGGATTCAGACCACCAGGTTCCAGTATCTCCAACACTAGGGTTTTACTCAGTGCTTATTACATATGTTTGACAATTTAACAACTTGTTAGGCTAGACATGGCATGGAAAGGAAATTCAAGTGAAGGCATGGAAAGTGAAGGAATGGAATGAAAAGACATGGCAAGTGAAGGCATGGAAAAGCATGGCATGGCATGACAAGTGAAGGAATGGCATGAAAATGCATGGAAAGGCATGAAAATGCAAGGCATGGCAAGGAGAATGAAGGCGGGGAAAAACAAGGCAAGGCATGGAAAGTGAAGGCATGGCATGACATGACAAGGCATGGCATGACATGACAAGGCATGGCATGGAAAGGAAAGGCATGGGAAGGAAAGTGAAGGCATGGCATGGAAAGGCATGATAAGGCAAGGCATGGTAAGGAAAATGAAGGTAAGGCAAGGCAAGGCATGGCAAGGAAAGGAAAGACAAGGCAAGTGAAGTAAAGACAAGGCAATGCAAGGAAAGTGAAGGAAATGCAAGGCATGGAAAGTGAAGGCAAGGGATGGCAAGGCATGGAAAGTGAAGAAAAGGAATGAAAATACATGGAAAGTGAAGACAAGGAGTGGCAAGGCAAGGCAAGACATGTGAAGGAATGGAATGGAAAGGAAAGGCATGGAAAGAGAAGTGAAGGAAAGGAAAGGAAAGACAAGGCATGGCAAGGAAAGACAAGGAAAGGCATGGAAAGGAAACTCAAGGCATGTCATGACATGAAAATACATGGAAAGTGAAGGAATTGAAAGGAATGGCATGGAATGAAAAGGAATGAAAAGGCATGGAAATTGAATAAAATGAATGGAAAGGCATGGAAAGGCAAGACAAGTGAAGGCATGACATGACATGGCAAGGCCATGGCATGGCATGACATCATAAGGAGTGACATGACATGGCATGACAGGGAAATGAATGGAATGACATGACATGGAAAGGAAAGTGAAGGCATGGCATGACATGACAAGTGAAGGAAAGGAATGACAAGTGAAGGAAAGGAATGGCATGGAAAGGCAAGTGAAGCCAAGGCAAGACAAGGCATGGAAAGTGAAGGCAAGGAAAGGAAAGACATGGAAAGTGAAGGAAAGGCGTGGCAAGGCAAGAAAAGGAAAGGCATGGCAAGTCATGGCAAGGCAAGTCATGGAAAGGAAAGTGAAGTAAAGGAAAGGAAAGGCATGGAAAGTGAAGGAAAATGAAAGAAAGTGAAGGTGTGGAGCATGTTTTCCAAGTCATGATAAATAATGTTGTGAGTGGAAAAATTCCAATGGAGAGACAATCCACATTAGTTTGGATTCCATTTGAATCCCATCACATTGAGTTGATGTGGATAAGTTTACCCTGGAGTTGGCCATTATGGAGATTAGAATTCTAGTGAATGTACCCAAGGGGGGATTGACCATACATGTTAGATACCCAAGCCAAGGTAGCTTGACATACACATGAGCCAAGAAATATTCATGACAATTTCATTGTCATGATAGAGGGGACAGTTGGGTTTCATAATTCCTAGATATTTCAGCCGGTGCTAGCCAATAGGAAGGCTACCTACAATAAAAAACCAAGAAAAAAAAAACTTCTTAGGCTTAATGAAATAAATACACATTGGGTATAGCATAATTATCCACTTAGAGGGTTGATAACACATCTTCTATAGCTTGTTAAGCTTAGCATCAATCCTAAATAAAACGTTGAGACATTTATACCCATTTGTCAGTTTATATTTCTTAAAAGGCTTTGATCCATTCCATCAATAGTGCTTCCACTACATTGTTGTGCTAACGATACCCATTTTTAGAAATAGGTCATCCATACTCAAATCCTACACCTTTTCGATTATAGTTCTACCAATATCAAAATATTGAATTTTGTCTTGAGAATCATCCATGGCTTTATGTAGATTCTATAAGGATATATGGGGGGCTGATCACTAGATGGAGAAAGAGATTGTTTAGAATTGAGAATTTTGCATTTCTTGTATTAGTCATAGGAGAATAACTCTTCTCACTAGTGTTGGTGAGGCTCTACTCTGTTATCAATGTTTATGGACCTTATTAAGATATGGTTCAATTTTGGGAATCATTGCTTTCAAATTATTTTGTTAAAAATGAAACAGTGACAAAAGGAGGGGATCTCAAATTTACATTTATAAGATCAAAAATTTGTGAACCAATGTCTAGGGTTGATCCACTAGCTAGATTTTTTATTCACAAGTAATAGGAGACAATGCTAGTTGATTTAGAACCCATTAAGATCATGGTTACATGGAAAAATAAAAAAAAGTAGGAGATGATGCATTTTCCAAAAGGTTTGATGAGTTTTTAGTGTAAAAAAAATACATGTTTAATGAAGAAATAATTGGATCATGGGCAGAGTCAAACAAAGAATAGGATCATCTCTCAATGATATTGCACATAGAAAAATAAGATAACAATCTTGCAAGTGCATTCAACTTTAATCCTACATTGCTTTAGGATCAAGGGTTTATTGAATTGGTGAATGTTGAATGGAAAAAACTATGATGGGGCCATGATAGACTGTACCAATTTTTAGTTTGTAGCTAGTCTAAAAAAATTCAATATGGAAACAAGCAACTCGTCTTATAACAAATTTAAAAATCTATATCAAGGCTTAGTCTCTGTGGAAACACATATTTCATATTTCTTTGAAAATGATAGAAAAATTTATAGAAGAGTCCAAATCCCACTTAAGGGCTTCATGAAAAACTAGGAGGGAGTTATTAGCAATAAAATAATCTCAGTGGTGCATACTAGAGTAGAGCCATTTGGCTAGCCAATGGGGATGAAAACTCTAAGTTATTTAATAATTTTTCTACTCATAGGAAAAACATTAACACAATATGGGAGATGCCAAATCTTGATGGGAGTAAAGAGAGAAAGTTTTAGGAAATTGCAGAATTAGGGTTTTCACATTTCCAAAATTTGTATAAAGCACATGAAAGGGATAATTTAGCAAACATTCTAAAGCTTACCACCTACTTTCCTAGGTATTTTAGTGAAGAATCCAATTATTTATTACTAGAAGAGGTTTCAAAGGAGGAATTAAAATTTGATATGGATTCTTTCCAAAAGGACAATAGCTCGATCCATGATGGATGGACAATCGAGTTTTTTATTGGGTTTTATGAATTGAGATAAGAAGATTTGCTAAAAATTGTGGAAGGGTCCATGAACACTAGTAAGATACCATGTTCTTTCAAATTTCACATTCATGTATCTTATCCCAAAGAAGTAAACCCATCTAAATTTGATGAATTCATACCCATTTCACTCTGTAATTGTATATATAAGATAATAACAAAATTGATAGCTTACAAGGTGGAGAAAAAATTATCAGTTTGGGTTCTTTAGTGGACACCAAATTCACAATGAAATAGTGGTAGCACAATAAGGGTCACACTCAATCACACTCAACCTCAAGTTTCCCAACATCAATCACACTCAACATCAATCACACATCAATCACACATCAATCACACTCAATCACACTCACAAGAAGGGTCTCAATATCAAGGTTCTTTACTCCAACCTGAGGTCTAAGAAAACATTACCCCTCGTTTCCATTACTCTTCTTGATTATATCAAAGGGTTTAAGTAGAGCGATACTAGAAGCCAAAATAACATGGGCTATTAGAGAAATCAAGGTTAGTAGGCATTAGTTTTTGACTTATCTTTTGTTTTTTGATGATGTCCTTTTGTTATATGATCGATCCTTGAGGGAAGCCTCTAAATTAAGGGAGATTATAAATTGGTATAATACAACAACTAGTAAGGATATTAATATGTTCAAGTCTCTAATTTATTTCAATGTTATTGAGAAGGCTCAAGAGAGGTTATTGCTTCAATAATTTTTTTTCCCTTGGTATGTAATTGGCTAGTGTGGAAAGTAGGTAATGGAGAGAGTGTAAGAATTGGGTAGACCCATGGGTAGGATATGGGAACTCTTATTTGTTTCCAGATGACTTGATATAAAACTTGTAGAGAATTTTCATTTATACACTAGATCATGGGGTAGATCACGTGTCATAAACATATGGAATCAAAGGTAGAGATTAGAAAAAATCTTAGGATTTGCAAGAGAGAATGTAGAACAATGAAAATGTTATGTGGAACTTTATCTCATATTAATGTAAGGATTAGGGATGAGTCATATAGTTTGGTTTGGTCCAAGAATCATATTCTAAGATAATATATTGCAAATATAGGGTACAAAACTATGTGATGTAATGCACAACAAGATAAAATCATGGTGGTGGAAGCCCCGTTGGAATATTATAGCTCCTATGAAGACACATGTTTATATGTGGCCGGTGTTGAAAGACAAGGTACTTCTTTGAGATCATTTTCAAAGGAGAAGTAAGCAAAGGCCTGACATGTGTTCACTTTGTAAGATGGATGAAGAAATTATCACCCATCTATTAGTGAAATGCACTTATGTTAGAGTGGTTTGGGATAAGGTGCAAAATCTGGCTGGGGATAGAGATGCATGGCAAGAGGAATCGATGGAAAAATATTTGAACTTCGTACGAAGAAAAAACTTATATACTTGAACTTCATCTCCTATACATATATATGAAGTTTTCAACTATCCAAAATCGTCTTTGGAGAATTTGGAATTCCAAGGGAGGGCATGGAGTTAGACATTGGAGATGATGAAATCATTGATAATGTTATGCTTATTCTTATTTTCAATTGAGTTAGAGATGTAGGAGGAGAAACATTAGTATAGTTTTCTCCTTTATTCATTCTATTTTTTAACTTTTTCACTCGTTTCAGGCACTAGGGTTTCTTGATCATTCTTGAAGTCTAGGGTGTGAGGGTTTCTACTCTAAGGAGGTAAGGAGTTAGGTTTTGATGACAAACCCTAGGGTTTTACGTAATGAGGAGGAAGAGAAAAGGAGATTCCTTGCATGAGGCCAAGGAGGACTTGTTAGTGTGATATTTTCTTATTAGGACTCCACTAGACTAATTTAATGAAATGGATATGGCCTACATATCAAACTAGGTACTCAATGTCAACACTCTTTGTTAACCTTTTATGGTTCCCTCTGATAAAGGTCTATGGTGAGAATAGCACTGGAATGACTAGTTTAATGAAACAAGTCAATGTTGGTAAGGGCCAAGTGTAAAGGAGGATACCAATTAAAAAAATTAAATTCAAGTTGGAAAAAGATATGGGAAGGAAGAAAAAACCACCATACAAGGTTAGAGCACCTTAAAAAAACCATCATAGGGTAGAGTAACATGAAAGTTCAAGTTTTTTGTGCTCCATTTTTCCCCCACATTGAAAAAAAATCCCTATATAATCAAAGCATGGTTACCACCATTTTTAACTATTCACATCGAATTCATGATCCAAGGGAGAGAAAGCCCGATGAATGCTGGATGAGAATCCAACTTATCCAAATAGTAGGAAAATATAAATAAATTAAATAGAAGGGGAAAATCCCTACTAGGAAAACTATGTTTGTTATCAAGAGCCACAAAACAAGTGTTAGTATTTACAAACTCCATAAATTGCAAGGAACATTCCACAAGTTCATAAAATTCAGAGTAAATAAAGGGAAAGGATTCCCAAACGGGGAGCCATTGACAAAAACTAGGGAAAAAACAAGGCAAGTGATCCTTCAATACTATTGATACCTCATTATCCATCCATATTACAAAGTTGGTCCACTTTTTGTTCTGTAACATTTCTTTTTCAAAATGTGTAGGATGTCGACCATATTTGTCCTCCGGTCAAAACATGACATATTGATCCGTAGGATCTTTTAAATGACTATGGTTGAGTTTTAATTTTGCATGCGTTAATTAACCATTTGAGAAACTTAGCGAAAAAATGAGGAAAGAAGAGGAATTATGACAGCCAAATACACATTTGCAGATCTGAAATAAAAGAATAAATAGCAAACCATAACACGCAGATTGATAACGGAGTTCGGCACAACTTTGCCTACGTCTCCCAGCCTTTGTCTCTGTGGGGGAGGCTTCTTTATTTCCGTTCAAATGCTCAAAAGTACATCGCTGCAATGCCAAATGGATACAAGACTGATTTGGTCATGTTTGTCCAGATCTCAAGAACCCTGCAAAGAAAACGGTATCCAAAACAGACGTCCGAAGCTCCCAGAAATGGTCCGACAGTGTTTCCACCTCAAAAGCTTCTCTGCATCAACATGGCTTTGGCTTGGCTTTTCTTCAGTATAACTCTGCTCTGACTGCTCTCTAATGGCCTCAAACAGGCCTGGTTTATATAGCCTTGAAGTTGGTTTCTTAGCTCCAACTTCCTCCAAGAATTTGGCCTCAAAAAATGCCCAATATCCCCCAAAAATGGAGAGAATAAACTAAAAATAGGCATAGTTATAACAAAAAAACCAAATACATTGTATAAAACCCATTTTATAAAGTTCATTGGGCGCTAGCCCCCGAACCCTGGGCGCGCACCCCCTCTGGCTGGTCGCATGGGCGCCATATGGCCATGTGCCATGGTGCTGGCCCCTTTTCTCCGCTCCAGTCCTGGGTCATGTGGCACATAATAGGCCCACGGGCCAAGCATTAACACCCCCCCGCACATGTATAGGAATAAGCCCCCGGTCTTGTTGGAATTTGGTTGGAACCGTGGCCATAAACCATGGGCCAATGGTTATATAACCCCGTGCATATTTGTGGTAATGGTTATATGGAACGGTCACGGTAATACGCCGAGGGCTGGGGCTAGGCCCTGGCCCTTTTCCCGCCGGTTCAAATCTTAAACCAAAAAAAATACAATTCGCGCCGTTATTTTAACTAGTATCACCGGCCGCCCGAGTGGCTAGCCCGTTCTACCAGTCACTTGTCCGTACAGGAGGTCGCGGGTTCGAACCCCGGCGACGCCAAAACCAAATTTTACATAGAAACCATTAAACCAATGACGGGGTGCCACGTGGCAGCCCTTGACTGGGCCACATGGCACCTTTCCAACCAACCGATGAATGCCACGTGTCATCCTTTGATTCATCCACATTTTCTTCCACGCCAACTGTCCGTACTGCCTTGTCACCTGCCACATCATCCTGCCACATCAGCCGCTGACGTCACCTGTGCCACATGTCACCCTTTCAGTGGTGACACGTGTCACCTCGAGATTGGCCCATCTGTATGGAAACCGACCCATCACATTCTACCACGTGTCGTCACCTGAGCATGCCACATGTCATCTGCTAAAACTTCCACATCAGCTGTATGGACCGTACGGTCTGCACAGTCAGCATGACACGTGGATTGTACAGACTGTACAGTCATCCCCTTTTTTGCCTGTTTGACTTTTCGGACAAAACGTGATATCTTCTCCATACGGAGCCCATTTGACAAAGTAAATATACCACCAGAATCAGGAAGATGAGACGGACGCAATGGCATTGGTTTCGTCGCATTCTGAACACTTTCATTTTTGAGCATTTTCAAGCCCTATCAGGCTTCTGGATCCGATTTTGGATCACACCTCCCAACAAAAAGACCTTTTGGTCCCCAAAAGGTTACTGACCAGTCAAAAAGCTCGAGATAGGCCACCTGGCTTTCTCTCTGTCTCTGAATTCTGTCCTGTGCACCTGTCTCATCAAGATCAACTGTAACACAATCATGACAACTGACAGTATATTGTTAGCCATTTGAACCCTGTTACATCTTACTGAAGCCACTATCATCCATGTAGAAAACATTTCTAATGACAACATCAA
>SNQJ01S0008310.1:334534-357771 GCA_010110895.2 Picea sitchensis | reverse complement strand
GGGGGGGGGGTACGCAAGGGTGAGAGAGGAGAGAGCATATATCTTCAATTTGA
This sequence comes from Picea sitchensis, assembly GCA_010110895.2. Taxonomy (NCBI): domain Eukaryota; kingdom Viridiplantae; phylum Streptophyta; class Pinopsida; order Pinales; family Pinaceae; genus Picea; species Picea sitchensis. The sequence continues at coordinate 357,718 of SNQJ01S0008310.1, read as the reverse complement.
CCCTACTAAGGCTAATTGTTCCTATGCTAACTATCTCCATTATGTGTATGTTGGTTGGTGGGAAGAGGGAGACAAGGGTGAGAGAGGGAAAGAACATATATCTCAAGTTTGACCCCATAAAGGCTTATCATTCCTATGCTAACTATCTCCATTTATGTGTATGTTGGTTGGTGGGAAGAGGGAGACAAGGGTCAGAGAGGGAAAGAACATATATCTCAAGTTTGACCCCATAAAGGCTTATCATTTCTATGCTAACTATATCCTTCTCTCTATGTGTGTGTTCAAAGTGATCTTATATGTTATTATCATGAAAAGGCATTAAAATCATAAATTTGAACTCTTCCAAAGTTGCAATCACAATGTTACCTTATTGGATATCTAAATCTATTTTGTGCCACCATTAAAATCATAGATGTTAACTCTTCCAATGTTGCAGTCACAATATTGTTACCTTACTGGATATTTAAATCTATGTTGTGTCACCATTATTATGCAATGCCTTCCAAATGTGAGATAGCATAATGTATGTTCTCTTCATCTTCCCATGGGTTTCAACAAAATAATTGTTCGGCCTTGTCAACCCATATTTGAGGTTGAATAGTTGAGTTGTCTCTAAAAAGTTGAAATCTTGATATTTAATTTTTAGATGGTTAATGAATTTATGGAAGGGGATTGGAGATTTAATCTCCTTTGACTTGTCTAAAATCTGTAAAAGACATTGAACCTCCAAATTTAGGGTCCATTCCTGATATGTGATTTGATAAATATGATTTATGTATGGATTAGATCCTTGGAGAGGAACTTTTCCTTGTTGCTTAAACTCTCAAATACCCTTATCTTTGATATTCAGCTCAAAAAACTATTTGAGGGTTCCCTTGTAAATCCTCTCCATCCTTGTTTGGGGCAATTTTAGTTGAACTCTCTAATCAATATAATTATATATTCTGCAAGTGATCATTTATGCTTTCTATTACAAGGTTTAAGTCTCAACCATGAATTCCACAACAAGTGTTTATACTTCCAGTCCTTTGGCATGATGTATTTTAAATTTAACATTGGAAGTAAATTTTTCAGTAGTAAGAATGTAAGAAATTGAGCCATCATGGTAATCGTAACATGACTTCAAACCAACAAGTAAAGTAACTCTATTTTAAAAATAAACAAAATCAAAGATGACAAGTCTAAAAACGTAACTATGAATATCATTAAGACACTATAAGAAAACATGGATTTAGCACCAAAATTTAGTGTATATTTTTTTATGGTGAAGCATTTCCCAATGCTATGGTCAGTGCAATATCAAATTTTGTAATATGTGCCCTTTTTTACACTGAGTTTTACGTTGGGGTTTCCATCAACATTAGCACTGAGTTTGACATGGAATTGTATTTATTACTAATCAATGCATTTTATTTAGCATCGTGTTTCATCATCATCAACAACAACATCGACCTCCTCCTATTGTTGCTCATTATCATCAACATCATTTGATCCCCCTGAGTCTCAACAAATTCTGGATCATCATCTTCCAAACACTTATCTTGAAAATAAAGCAAACATGTGACATTATTAGTGGAATTCATTTGATATAATTATATATGTCATTGATATATGTAAATCATACCATAAGACATCTCAATTTTTTAGCCTAGTTGACCAAAACATGTTTTAAAATGGTTTTTATGCCTATCTAACTTTCAAGTGAATTAATGTACTTTTAACCCATGCAAATATCTAGACAAGAATGATAAGACAAGATAATATTACCAAAGAAAAATAAATAGTACAAATTCTCAAAGTAATGAGAATGCAATGGGAACAATTGTTGTCATCAAATTCAATAAAAATAATTCATGATTAATGTATAAGATTATGACTTTTTTTTTCACAGAAGGCATGTTATGAAAGCATAATAAGTTATTACAAACATAAACATGCCTATGTTCATTCTTATCCATATATATTTCTTGTTGGTTCTATCCTTACTTGGACCAAATGTTAATGTAGAAAACTCTATTCAAATAATTTGAAGTTGAACTATACTTATTTTTTGCAATTCTTTTTGTGAACTCACTTAAGAAAGCATTAGTGATGTTTATACATATGAATATAATTGATGATAATGGTGTAATACAATATAGAAATTTCATTATGAATCAAGTGAATTTTTTGTGCAAATCTTATAAAAGGATGAGTTGCACTAAATATAAAAGGAATATGTAGAGAAATTAGTTAGAAACCAATTTTAAGTACCCAATTAAATGATGAGAGACCATGACGCAACATGCATGGATAGTCCTATATTTATCTATGTTTCCAAAAATGCATTATTCTACTAGACCATTAAACAAATAAATAAAGATAAACCTCCCATGATAATTGATATGTGCAAGTGTGAGGTTGAATCACATTTCTTTAACTACCATATTGAGTAAATGTGCCTAGTTATTAGTTGTAGAGTGGAGTATTTTGGTAGTAGCTATGGGACCCATTGAACTCCTTCCTAGGAACTCTAAATATAAGTATATTATTATTGCAACTGCCTATCTTACCAAATTAGAATAGCATGCACCTACCTAAAACTATTGACTTAATACTGTAACACAAGTTATTTTTTAGAATATCGTTTCTAGGTTTGTTTGCCCAGGAGTTTAACAAGTGAGCAAGGACACCACCTCTTAAGTTATACAATTGCAAATTTCACTTAGGACAAGGGACAACTTAGAGATTGGCGTTAGAGGTTATGCAGGGCGTAAATAAGGTGAGAGAAATGTTGCACAAATGTCCAGTAGTAAATGAGACCACCAAGGAAAACTTTGAGGAAATATTATAGTGAAGTAACAATTGGCCATTGAGTGAATCTGATAACTCACATTTGACAAACAAAATTGAGAAATAAGAAACCCCAATTATGAGATAGAATTCTAGACAAAATATGATTTCTTAGACTTTACTTACAATTGATGAGTGTGGAGGAGGTCATGCATAATTTTCACATATTGAATATGGGTATCCCATGTCTAGCTAAAAAATGAATATCATCAATATATATCACAATAATATGTCTCAGATGCGGTCTAAAAATATCATTGATAATTTTCATGAATATTGATGGATAATTGCTAAGATTGAATGGAGTTACAAGCCATTCATACATATAAAATTTGGGTTTGAAGGTGTTTTTAATGCATAACATGAATTGATTCATGCCTAATCATACTTGAAGGTGATATTGTTTTTGGTTAAATACAAAGAACCCTTAAATTGATCAAAGAGATCCTTGATACATGGAAAATGGTATAGATTTTTTTATTGTAATATTATTAAGGGCGTGATAATTTGTTACAAGACTACATTCATTCTTTTCTTTATTTGGAATAATGCATGCTAGTGAGCCACAAGAAGAGGTACTTGGTTGAATGACCTTCATTGATGAGTCTAAAATAGTTTCCCAATTTCATTGTGCTCAACCATGGAGAAGTAGTAGGTGGGGTAATTAGGAAGGGAAACACATGGAATGCGATCAATAGAAAGGTGGATGGGACATAATGGAGGTAGGAAATGAGGCACATTGAAAACATAATTGTAGGTGTCTAGAATAGCTTAGAGTGTAGGGGGAGGAGGCTTGTTGAATTTATCTACCTTGAGTTGTTGAATGACACATAAAGTTAGTAGTTGAGTAAGGTTTTATGAAAAACAATAATGCATATTAATAAATGGGGTTTGTAAGGATATGGAGGTACAATAGAACATAATTGGTAGCATAGACATAGGAGATCATTAGTATATGTTTTTTTATTCCCATCATGGGTGGCTTGTGATTAATATAAAAAGGATATCCTAAGATCATATATGTGTAGTCTAGTGGAATTGCATCACAATATTTTGTTAATGCAATGTTAAATGGAAAAGGTAATTTGGTTGCATTGTGTGATGAGGATAGAGGTTCCCTAAATGTGGACCCATCCTAGATGGTAGGGTTGAGAATGGGGTATAAAATGAATATGAAGTTCATAAACTAGCTCATGGGATGTGGGATTTTATTCACAACCATCATCAATAATCAATTGGGATAGGCATTGTTTGATTTGGAAATTGTGATGGTAGAGAGAAGAGTTAGTGCTCGGGGAAGAGGTGGTCATTGAGGAAATAATTTTATAACTATTGTAGGGGTTGTCTAAATCAAGGAGATCTAGTTTTGGCAGTGAAGGTTTGGCTATGGTTGTAGAAAGAAAACATAAAGTCATGGAGATATTGCAAGGAATGCAAATCCATGATATCATGTGTGAAGGTACGGTGACAAACACAAAGTTCAGGGTTATGTGGGGTGATGAAAAAGGGTTGAGTGCAAGGAAAAAACCAATAGGTTTAGTAGAATGTTAGAAAGGGCGTTTGCAAACATTCTACTTTTCCAAAAAAATAACACACTTAAAATCCTCATTAAGAGTGATGTTGGTAAATAAGAGAACATGTCATATAGAAGGTAGTAAACCACAATTAAATTTGATAGAACCACAACAATGTTGGCCTGGGTCTAATTGCGTAATATCTCACTAATATTTTGGCATGACCAAAACTTAATTACAATTAAAATCTCCCTTGGTTAGTACATTGATAGGGTGGATCCAAAGATGACATAATACTCATGTGCTCACATCTATATGGAATTTGACTTGGAAAAGGGGATCTCTGAAGTGATTCAACTCAGCTTGGAAGGATCGATATACACAAGTTCTTAATCATAATAAATTTCAATCAAACTACAATGATCTGTGCCATGATTATGGAAATTGCACTAAGGATTGCAAAAAGCACCAATCAACTCAAAATCCTCTAATTCATAGTACTTTATTAAAATATTGTTGAAGCATGCATAATACCATGTAATGCATAGGAATTTCAATCTTCGTGTATTCATGAAAATATTCTATTTGAGATATTTTGTTATTCGAAAAATAAGCTAAATCCATATAAGTTGTCCCTTGTAGTAGGTTGTCAAAGATGTTTCAGTTGCATTCTATGTTGGAATTTGAATGCACCTCTTTTATGTATAATGAAGGTTGTATATGGATGAAGATAGTTCCAAAATATTAATGTGTTGTTATGATGGGATGGATTTATTTGTTTGAATACACACATAGATCAAAATTTAATAATATCCCATGATTTGAAGATAGGTATAAGTTTGAGTTTGTTTAGCATGAACGTTTCCTTGAACATGGTTATAGTATTGTAGGCTTGACTTTGAGTGCCTTTAACCAAGTTTTATAAATGGAGATTTTTTTAATGAAATAAAAGATGGATTATTTTGAACCCATAGTTGTTGTGATTGTTTCATGAAAGGGAAGAGATGAAAGGGGTAATGGTGAATGAAATAGGATGAAATTATACATGTAAATTGTCTTCTTGCATGTTTCTTTCCCTCATACTACCATCATATTTCTTTCCTCATGTTCTATCGTTTGATTCCAAGCTAATTTTGACTTGTGACCCTATTTTCTCTAACTTATTAGATGATAATGGATTTGATTGGTGTACTAAAAATTATTGTCATTTTTGTGTAATAGGATCTAGAGGAATCCATGGAAAGAGGACGTGGAGGGCGTAGAACTACTAAATCATAGAGAGGAAAGTGGGTGGAAGAGGATATGGCAATGGAATCTGCAGATACAATAAAGGTAAGAAGACAAAGCAAACTCAACCAAAGGAGGAAGGTCTTTATGAATTCACAAATGCTACAACATAGAGGGGATAAATTCATTTGTTTTCCATGAGGCCTTTGATGTCAAACTTATTGGTTGAAAATGCACAAGAATGGTGATTAAATGTGATTCTATGATCAAGGGAAAATTTTGAAAATTAGGATGGCCATGTGGGATAGGGATGTTGGATACTTTTCTTGTTGAAATTTTGGCTCGATGTATATACCTAGGCTCGTAAAATTGTTTTTTTTTTCAACTCCAAAACATGATATCAATATGTCAAATATATGACTAAGGTGAGGTTTTCTATTGGATAAGCATATTCGTTGAAATGTTATAATTGGTGTACTAAAAATTATTGACTATGTTGTATATTACAGGAGCCAGACGAGGCCATGGAAACATGTCATGTCATATCAAATGAGGACACAACGGATGACGCGGGATATCAAGTACACAAATTTTGACTTAACTTAGGAAAAACTGATTTGATGAAATTTTGTGATACGTCCATATTTTTTCACAATATTATTAAAATTATAGTGTATTATCCAATCTTGACAGAAATTAATGCATGTTGTTGATTATTTTAGAAGGATATTAGAGGAAATGTAGGGCATGAGGATTCAACTAGCAAAATAAAAAGATATGTATGTGGAGGTGGACCTAAAAATGTTAAATCACTTAGAGGAAAGTGCGTGGAAGAGGATATGATGATGGATTCTGTAGACACAAAAAATGATTTCACTGAACAAGAGGTTGGTCAAGACTATAGTACATGGGATCAATACTTTGAGAAAATTGTTGTTTGTGGATGTTCTGTATGTCATGGAAATAAATAATTCAAACAAGCGATTGTACAAAGACATTACATAGATGATGAGGTTCCAGTGGGTAATATGACTCATACAATCGATTCAAATCCAATAGGAATTGTGGTAAGGAATTTTCCAATTTGATATAAATAATATGTATACTTCTTTTAAACATTTTTTTTGTATTATTTAAATATTTTTTTTTTAATAATGAATACTTGCAGGATAAAGTTCTTGGTTTAAATTTTCTTGGAGCAATGACTTCTATCCTAGAGGGTGACGATCATTTATCATATGATACATATAACAAAAAATGTGCACATATACTAGCTATGAAGATGAGGATTTCATGAAAACAAGTAACAGAACAAGAACCACTTTAAAGATGCATAATTTTTTTAAAGACAAGGGGAAGGTGAACTTCATACCCTATGAGAATGAATGTGATGGAGATGATGACTTTCCATTGAGTTTGAGATCAATTTACAAAGAGACATTTGATCATTGACTATATTTCACTTGGACCAATGATCAATAACTACCTAGAGTGTATGAGGTGTTTCAATTTTGGGGATACAACTACATGATACGACCCTCCAATATTCATGGAGAAAATCTAGGCCTCTTTATTGACCAAAATTTCCATGTGGGATATAAACATAGAAACAATTCACAAAAAACCATTAGGATATTAATGGCATATTATGGTCCGTTATATTATAGTGGCGAATGGAGAAGGCTGGCATAATATAATCCTAGGATGTCAACATGTGGTTTAAATTTGAATATGTATACACATCGTCTCCAATTTGAAAGTGGGAAAGAAATGAATAGAGGTCATCTTATGTATATAGATGGACGTGTATACACACAAAAAAAAATATTACAAGTTTTATAAATAGTATTAAGGGAAGGGACCCTACTGTAAGACCAAATTATCAATTTGTTGAAGTTATAAATGATAAAGATGGAGATATGGAAAGAGAAGTTGATAGATTGATAATGGTTGAGGCTATTATTGACCTTACCATTGGGGATGCGTTATTGATTAATTACCCCTTCTTAAAACTCACTCCTACGCGAAAGAAGATGGAATAACAAGGTCTCCCTAATGATGTTCTTAAGGGAAAAAAACCAAAGAAAAATCAATGAGTGTGGATTGACATTTTATAAACTATGTTCTCAAAATTGTGTTTTATTTTAAATTATTGTATAAAAAAGTAGTCTGTAAAATAATGTTCTGTTATTCAATTGATGTATATATGTTCATACATTCTATATTTTTATTGGTTAAGACATATTTGATTATATTTATTTGAAATTGATACAATTATGATTTATCCAATTGTTGCCAAACATTAAATAATGCTTGTGTTTGTTGATAGGTAGAAGATATTGATGATACGCCTATTAATACCCAAGATCAAACTAGGTTATTAATATTTGGATGGGATGATCCAAACCATCCTTTAAACCATACCAAGTCAAAAAGAGCAACATTGAAGAGAATACTACAAATTGATAATTTGAAGAGCTGATGAGATTAACATACATTGATGACATGCCACATAGCTTTAATGATGATGATGATAGTAAAAATGCAGTGCATGAAGAAGGATTGAATGACATGCTTATAGGTTTCTTTGGGGATGGAAACAATGATGATGATAATGATCATATGGTTGACAATAATGATGATAGAAGGGGTAATTACCACCAACACAATATTGATGATAACAACCTAAAAGACTCAATCAAGCAAGCTGCGAAGACACCCGTGTTCAAATCGGGTGCAAGTAGAACCTCAAAACTTGAATGCACATTGATATTATTAGAAATCAAGTCACTATTTGGTTGGCCAGATAAAGGATTCACTACCCTACTGAAGTGAGTTGAAATGTATTTCTTACTTTGCATTGTCAATTGGTGTACGTAATTCTTAAACATTCATCAACTTTGTTTATATTTCTTTAAGGGTATTTTAAAACCATATATTTTATATACATAGTCCTAGTATATATTGAAATATCAAAAATTTTCATCATAATTCAATGATCCAGGTGGATATTGGTGGCCACCCATCTATTCCAACTGGCTCCTCGTGTCCATTCTTTGTTCAACACGTTCTTCTGTACTTCTTTGTAATTGTGGTTTCTACAGTTTTGGGGTTGTCTGAAGGTCCAAACATCCTCTAGGTGGATATAGGTGGCCTCTTGCCTAATCTATATGGATTATTTTGTATGTTATCATGTCAACACATCTTGTTGTACTTCTAGGGCCGTTTTGGGACCCTAAACGTTTTTTGTTTTTTGGCTCGCCATAGTAAAAAATATAGAAATAGTTTAAGTTTGATGATGGAATGTGTAGTTCTGTGAAATACCTTTCCAACGGGCTATCACACGCCTACAACAAAGGTCGCATGCAAAATTTACGACCCTTGGAAGTTGAGGTACCAAATTACACCAACTTACACATATGGTCCACATGACTTTTGGCGTTTCACCTTCTAGGGTTAGGTTTTTGGATGTATATGGTTTTGGAATTCATGAGTAATATCAAAAATGCCTCTAGATCTTTATTGTAATCCATTCTACTAAGACGGATGCACGTAGCAACCACATCTCTTCTCATAGATAACTACCATCATTCGAGCAATTGTTTCAATTCTGCAGTTTTACAGTTTCAGCCTATTTCATTATTTAATAGAAGATATTGTTCACTGGATATTTGTGTTATTCCTCATATATATGTGTTTATTTTATTCAGTCTATTAATCAATTCATTACGCTCCTAAATTCATATAATTCAAACATTCAATAGATTTAATCTTTGGCAATCTTATAGGGCACTGAAAACTAAAATATTCCCTGAAGAAAATGTGTTTCCATAAACTTATAGAGAAGCATGCCATTTGTTGGTTGAGTTGGGGATTGAATACAATAAAATTCATTCATGTAAAAATGATTGCATTTTATATAGATATGAATATCAAAACAAGGTAGAATGCCCTCTATGCAAAGAGAAGAGATATCATATAGAAGTACAAGGTCCTACAATTCTAAAGAAGGTTTTATGTTACATGCCAATTATACCTAGACTTCAACGAATGTTTCCTTGCAAGTCACTTTCACAATTAATGGATTGACATGCAAAGAACATAAGTAAATATGGATTCATGTGAATTTCGTCCAACTCCAAAGCAATGAAACACATAGAGGAAAAATGGCCAAGTAAATTCAAAGATGAACCACATAATATTAGGTTTGGTCTTGCAATTGATGGAGTGTGCCCATTCTCATTCCTAAGCTCAAATTATAGTGTTTATCCTGTTGGATTGATAGTATACAATATTCCCCCATGTATGAGTGTTAGAAAGGAGCACCTTATGCCGACTCTCATTGTTCCAGGAAAACATCAAGTTAAAAAAATGGATGTTTATATTGCACCTTTTATTAATGAGATGCAATTGCTATGGAAAGACATAAGAATGTATGACATATCATGTCCTCCATCAAATATGTCCTTCATGTTGTATGTTGTGCTATGTTGGACTATTCAGGATTTCATAGGACTTGGTGTATGTTCTGGTAAGACAAAATATTTACGTATTCACACTTAGAATTTATTTTCATCCCAACTTTCATACTTACGTTTATACTATTATTTTGATGCTATTAACATTACTTATTGAATTGCAGGGCTTCAAACAAAGGGGATATTTTCATGTCCAAGATGTGCAAATCAATTTCAAGGGTGGTATTCTAAATATCTACATAAATGTATTTACGCAAACAACATGGTTTTTCTACCACCATATCATAAATTTAGAAATCGTCTGAAGAACCAATTTGATGGAAAAGGTGAAAATAAATCCCCTCCCATGATTATGGGTCCATTTGATTGGATTAAGAAGTATGAAGATGTTGAGTTGAAAGATTGGGAGGATTGTTTTGACTGGGGTGATTCAATTGAACAACCAGAACAAGTTGTAGTTAATATGCCACGAGGAATTAAAAGGAAATCCATATTTTATGAGCTCCCTTACTGGAAGGATATATTAATATCTCACCTATTAGATTCTATGCACATCTTAAAAAATGTCCCATATTATATATTTCAACATATATTAGGCAAAGAGAAGGACACCTTGTCTTCGAGGAGAGATATTTCTCTTTCCCGCACCAAAATTGATAGAAGACATTTGTGGCCAAACAGGGAAAATGAAACATATGCAAAATCTCCATCGATTTTGAAAAAAAAAAAAACTAGACCAACTAAAAAGTGTCACTCGTTCAATAAGGACACCTACTGGCTATGGCCCATCATTGGATAAAGATTTTACACTTGATGGACATATCACATGATTTAAAACACATGATTTTCATAATTTTATGAAGGTATTATATATCATCATTTAAGTTTTACTGGTAAGATTGATTAAGTAATTGATATATTTTGATATTATGTTGTGTGAGAAAAATTACTAAAGACCTTTGATAAATGTGTTTGATAACATATCACGCCATTAGAAATTAGGGGGGATTCATGTCTTACCGTTGACTTGAGGAATACCATAAGTCGATTGTCAGAATTTACAAGGTATGTGGTATGAAATGCTCATGTGTGAGAGACATAGAGATATTGTATTCCATTTCAATTTTTCACTAAAGATTCATACTAATTTACTATTCTTACATTAGGTGGGTTACCTCCAAGGAGATCCACGAATGTGAAGTACCAAAATGGAAGAAGGAAATTGCAGAAATTGTATGTGTATTTGAGAATGAGCTCCCTACAAGTTTCATGGACCTACAATTCCATTTACTTATACACCTAGTCGATGACATTGAATTGGTGGGTGTCGTATCAACAAGGTGGATGTTTTTCTTTGAGAGGTATATGAAAACCCTAAAAAGATATGTCCGATGAAAGGCACATCTAGAGGGTTGTATGGCTGAAGGGTATGTATTGAATGAATAATTTTTATTCCTATGTGAATTTCTTGGTAAGGATTTTGAATATGGGCCACTCTTATGGGATGAAGAACGAACATAAGATATTATTTGATAGAGAAAATCCACAATCTAATGGTGTTCAAGTAGAAATTAGTAAGTAAATTCATGATTATTGTGGTTTTTTTTATTGCAATCATTAATTTTATCTATAATTTATTTGTCAAATTAACAACACAACATTTGGAGTTTGAAATAAACATGTCGTCACGTAATAGGTGTAGGAAAAAGTGCTATACTCGACAAGTTCATTATATACCACATGGACTTTATGAACAAATGGATTGATTTGTATGATAAAAAGAGAGAAGAAGTGTTAGAAGCAAGAAGACAATTTAAGAGATCCAAACCAAGGAATACTCCACTTCCCACTGATTTGCTTGGGGAATGGGGTAAAGATTGCACACTAGAATGGGTTATTGAACAAATTCAAAATCAAATAGAAGATGCGGGTATAGATTCAAACATAATAGAAGATGAAGTCAACATGTGTAGAGGATGTGAAAGAAAGGTATAGTTGGAATTTTACAAAATGTTGTTTCCTTACAGTTTTGACACTATTAACTATTTTAATATTCGTCATTATATTTTTTTTCACTAAAATAAATGTTCTTTCATAGGCGAGGAAATATCCTGCAATGTGGGCATATGGAAGAAACTATCGTGTAAAAATTGTATATGTAAAGAGATGATCCTTTGATTGTGGCATCATGGTTGATTTCAAGCAATCCAGTCGGGTAAGATCAAAAGATAAGAATATTGTTGAAGGGAATCTACAATATGTTGGAAAAAATCCAAGAAATTATTGAGTTGGATTACCGCTCTTTTAAATGTTGTATTTTTAAGTGTAGGTGGTATGAAGAATTTGAGAGGACACAAAGACATGATAACCATAGTGTATTGTTTTCTATAGATTCCTTGAGGTTCCTACCGGAGTATAAGGAGCCTTATGATCTACCAATTCATTGTGAGCACGTATTTCTTTAACTCAAATAAGAAGTGGTAGTGATCATTGATTTATTAATTCATAGTTTATTGCGATAATATATATGTGTTTATTAATCAATAAAATTGTTATAACATATGTATAATTTATGTATGTCGTTCATGTGCAGGTGTTTTTCTATGAAGATATTTTGGACCTGAAATGGATATTTGTCATACATTATGAACCAAGGTTAAGGCATGTATTTGATGATGCATTAGTGGATATAGAGCAAAATAATGATGGCCAACAAAATGAGAGAGAGGGATTAGATAACATCGAAGAAATTGACATCCATGATGATGTTGAAGATGGTTATATTCATGCACAATAAGACAACAATCTAGAGTTAGATGATGTTATGGAAGACAACAATATTGATGGTATAGAAAATGATGATCTAAATACATATGGTAACAATATAGATGGTCTATAGTCAAATTTCAATGATTATGAATATGATGCAGGTCAAGATGAGGATGGTGATAATATTAAATACTTGAAATAACATATTGTTATAACCCTAATTTACACCGGACATGCATACCTGGCATCAAGCCATCTCACTTGCCATTTTTTCCAAGCCACTATTGAACAACTCTTCTAAAAAGCCATCCTTTTGAAGTCATATGTGCCTTGCACCACTGTTTCCCACGTATATATTCTATCTAACCCATTACAACCCACGTATACTGACAAAAGCACAAAAAATAGAAAATTGCAGATGAAATACAAATTTTTGGGTAATTGCCAAAACCATTTGACCACTCATATTTGGTCACTCAACTGGATAACTACCCTCTTTTAGCCTATAAAAGAAGAGGTAGGGGTCCCTTTCAGAAGGAGGAAGATAAGAGAAAATAAACTCTACCCTTTTTTGTATTCCCCTTTGCCCCAATCTTTTGCAACCATTTTGTGAGGAGAAGCATATGTGGAAGCAGATGGTGCACAGTTGAAGAGGAGCCCAGGACCAAATTCGAGGAGAAGTGGTCGATCTCACCATTGAAAGTTACTTTTGTGATATTAATAAAAGAATTACTTTTCCCGTCCCGCCATATGAGGTGTTCAATATTCAATTTTGATTATATTTTATTAGAGCCTCTAGCCCACTAGGCCATATATAAGATACATGTTTGGAGTTCTTTGTTTGTCTATTTATGAATGCAGGTTGGCTTTGGGAGGAAACTTGCAGTCAAGGAGCTACCGAATGCAAACGGATCAACACCAAACATGGAGTTCAAGATAGAGTTACCGGATCCTTTTATTCTTGTGTTTTATGCATGAATGTGGGGTCTATGTCGGGATGATAGTAAAAAGTAGGAGACTTTAAAGGGTCATTTCTGCATGCATTATAGAACCCGTAGTGCTAGTCCATAGGGGGTTTTCCCACCCACAACATAATTGGTGACCATACTGGGGAAGATCTCTAAGGTTTTTTGGGATACTTTTTGGGTGTTTTAAATTGGTTTGATGACCTTTTTTCTGAGTTTCTGCAAGAGTCTGAGTTTGTAGGGATTCTGGTCTTCCATACTAGTACTCCCTACTTTGATTGCTTGACTGATTTTTCTTTTTTGGGAACCCGAAGAGGTGCACGCAGCCTGTAGTGGGCCTGCATGTGTGCATACGTGCCCTGCCCTTGGACAACCCACGCACATACACTTTCTGTTTAAGTGTCATTAGGATGCCTGAGTTCATAAAATATTTTTTTTCAGAGAGGCAGTCATCCTCTTCCCTGTCAGAAGTGATCCTTCTCAGGGGTTTTCTTGATCAAGTCCTGGTCTCTGTTGTTGTAGTCTATATCCTAGGTATAACCTCATGTTATCTTTTCTTTATCAAAGTCTCCTTGCATTTTTCTTTATAAAAGTAAGTTTATGTGCCTTTAAGGGATTCTAGTTTTCAATACCAGTATTCCCTACCTATGCTTGACTGCTTGTTTTCCATTTTTTGAGGAGTTGCAGAGGTGCACACGGCCTATAGTGGGCTTGCACATGTGCATATTTACCCTTCCATTGGACAAACCACGTACATATTCTTGTTGTTTAAGTGTCAGTAGTGTGCCTGTTGAGAATTTTTTTTTTAGAAGAGGCAGTCATCCTCTTCCCTGTTAGGAGTGACACTTCTCAAGGGTTTTCTTGATATAGCCGTGGTCTCTGTCATATCAGAATTTAGCTTAGGTTTTATTTCAGTGTAGCTTTATTTTTCTTCGAAAGATTTCTTGTTTTTCTTTATTAGGGTTTTAGATGAGATTGTGAGTCTGTTCCGATCTGCCTTTTGGGGTTTGGTTAGTGACTCCCTGCGATCCGCAAGAGAGACAAAATTCATTTCTTGATTTTGTCTTGTCTTTATTTTTCCCTTTGTTTCTTTTGAAAACAAGAAAATAATACATTTTAAAATTTCTTGTTTTTGGAGGCATAAAAAAAATAAATATAGACTCCACTTTCTTTGTTCGGTCAAGTAATTGGTTGTTTTCATTAGCAATCAGGAAAAATAATGCTTTCATAAGTTCTTGGCTGATTGACTTAGGACAATAAGTAGATCGTAGTTGAGCGAAATCTTGTTTTGGCTTTTCTGTTAAAATATCTTAGAAAAAAAAAAGTAGTTTGAAAATTTGGTTAAAGAGTTTAAATGTGCAAATCTGAATTTGTGAAGAGGAAGTAGTTTGTTTTCAGTTTCAGTATATTCTCTTCTCTTTCATCTCTTAAAAACATCACTGGTTTCATTTCTGTTCCATTTTAATTAAGACAACCACTAAAATTAACGATTAATTAAAATCAACTAGACTTTATGATTGTAGGGTCCATCAACTAGTCTAGGCTAGAGCCTTGATTTAGGATTGGAGAGGAAATTCTTCAAGGCTACAAAATAAAACATTGGAGTCTGTGCTAGGGAGTGCTAAAAAGTCCAGTATCATGAAAGTTATCTCTGCCCCCCCTCTAACATAGGGGATAAACACAAGGTCGCATGCTGAAAGGTAGCGGAGATAACCCCTTCAAAGCTAGACCAAACGTAGTGGGGAATGCATATAGAGGGCTTATGTTGGGATTTCGTTGATCGCATTTTCCACAGAGCTTCATGGGTCTCGAATCCATTTGAGGTCCTCAGTTTTCTTCTGAAACACTTTCTTTCGATACCCTTGATAGGTTTAAGGCTTGATACCCTGCTCATTGCAGTCCACCCAACTGTCGACTGTACCCGCCTGGTGACTGTTTGCGCACTGGCATCCTAGTTGCCTTTATTTTAGGGACTTACACAGGTGTCTGTGGGGGTATACCGTGGTACCTAGGACAAAAATTAGGCAACGCTTTACAGAGTATACTCAGAGGGTTCTTTCATATTCGAGTTTCACTTGCATCGGTAAGTTGCTCTAGTGTTGGTTGTTGTAACTGTTCTTCCAACTAGCTAGTGATTGTTTGTCTTATCTCATAGGAAATTTTTCTAGTGTGTGCTAGTTTTTAAATGACTATAGAAATCCCTAGTGTGTATTTGATATTATCACACAGTGGAGGATCAGGATCTCCGCCAGTCGCGAAGGATTTTTGGCCTGTCATCGGTTGATCTCGAACTGCCCCCCCTGCCACCACTAAGGAAAAACCTAGAACAACAAGGGTCTTTTGAGGTAGTCGAGCTATAGGAAACTATGCCCAACCCATATATGAGAGAAAAAAATTTGATTCTGGAGGAACCAACCATATTAGACCTTGGAGCAGAAGCTCTTGGTCTGTATGAACCTCCGATCACTGATCTATCGATGCCCATCGTCGTACAGGTTTATCCTTACGAGCTCCTAGCAGTGTCACAAGCAACGATGAAAGAAAATTCTATGACTTCTTCAGGGAATACTCATATTCCCTCTATGACTGTCACTATAGGGGTTTTTCCACCTCCTAACCAACCATCATCGATACAAGCCACTATGGTCGTGAATGCATCTACCTCGGGCAATGGTCCAATTCTATCTATAGTGGTGATCACTGCTCCATTTACCCAGAGTGTGATAGGCCCTCCATTTTCATATGGGATGCCTGGCTTCGGTACAAGCCCTGTACTTTCCTACTCCACTATACAAAATTTAGGTCTTGGGGAAGGGAGCTCCAATGCTCCTCTTCAAATATCTATGGGGGGCACTTCAACTCCCTATAACGCTTTCCCTTATAGAGGGGGTCATGTACCTCCTTCATCCCCTTCACCCGGTGGTGCTCACTAGCACTCAGTCGAGCCGAACATAAACCATAGTTCGTTTGGAGTAGGTAGTCAAGGACTTCCTTATTATAACATGTTGGTTGGTTTAACACTATTCTCTTTGTTCTATGCATTTGGTAACAATTCTTTCTCATCGACTTCCTTATCAGCTGGGGGGAACCCTGGTTATGGACAACAAAATCCTGTATAGGGTACTATTCCTGCACAGAGGGAAAACTTAGGAATTCCTTCCTCACAAGGGCCATGGAATCCATGGCAAGGATCAGTTCCCTTGTCAGGGATGCCAATCGGGGGAAACCCCTTCCATAGCCAATGGAACCTCAGGAAAGGCTCAACACCTATGCCCGACGTATCGATAGGAATAAACCCTTCCCAAAATCCTTGGAATGCGACACAAGCCCAACCCTTCATGTCCTATTATGGGAGTCAACTGATGACGTATCAACAAGCATATAATATGTACGCTGGTCAAGGCCATGGTTATTACCATAACCCTGGCCAACAATCCAACTTTTCCTGGCAACCTGGTGCCAGCCAAACTCTAGACCCCTTTTTCACTAGTCATAATCAACAGCCTAAACTACCATTTCTGGCAACTCTGCACTTGCCAGACTTGACAAGGTTATTGAATGATCCTATCTATCATGATCCGCATTGGCCTCCTATGCCGAACAAGTTGTCTTTGGACATCCCAAATTTTGAGGCCAAGCCTAATGAATATCCAGGCGATCATGTTCCTACCTTCCATCTTTGGTGCTCGTCCAATTTGTTGAAAGAAAAATCCATCCAGTTGCGTTTGTTTCAACTTACTCTCATCGAGAATGCTACGAAATGGTACATTGAGCTCAACCGTTTGAGATACTCTTCCTTTGGAAAGTTGGCAATGGATTTCTTAAAGCATTTCCAATTACTTGTGAGATACGATGCCGACACCGAATTGCTGGCCGACTTTGAGAACACAAAGGCAGACCATATCTCCGATCACATCTAAGAATGGAGACGCCGGAAGAGTTTGATAAAAGTGCCACTCGCACTAACATTCCTTCTTGAGTGGTTCCTTAAGTATTTGGTAGCCCAGTTATCCAAAGACGTCGCAATGTCGGGAGTGTTTTCCGAAGAAGATGCAATAATGAGAGATCAACAACTAGAGTTGATTTACTCTCAGTCTGGTTTACTTTATGAAATTTTTCTAGATGCACCAAGGTCAATACTTGACAAGACCAGAGAGAGAGATGGGACACATGCCGATGGTATTGTTGGTTAAGCACAAATGAAGCCCATTGATCAGCTTTCAAAACAATTTCATCAATTGTCAATACAACAAAAAGCAACCAGTCAGACCATGGGTTCAGCTGCTCCCCCTACCCAAACGTCGGATGTACATAGTGTGAAATCGACCAACCCAAAGGCCACCCAACAACCTGAAGGAAAGAATAAACAATGAAAGAAGGGTAAGGGGGATAATAAACCTACCAATAATGATGGTGGGGGAAACACTGAAAATAAGAAGTCTAAGTATCTGTGTAACCTCTTCACAAAAGACCACTTGACTCACAAGTTCCCTCATCTTGCGAAGGCCCAAAAGTTATTGGTGCAACAACAACCTTATTTGTTAAAAAACCCATTTCAACATGGGTAAAATTTAACTCAACTCTCTCCAAGTACGGATGGGGGCAGTCAAGGACCCCCTCCATCTACGAGTAATTCTTCATCCACGAATGTGTATATGATGAAAGGTGATTCCTATATATCGACTAGAGCGCATGATTACAGAATGTCAAACACCTATAAGAAGAGTAAAGAAGCCGAAAACCCACCTCTTCCTCTCGAGATCGAGAAGACATTGGGAGAAACAATGACACACATCCCAAAAGGTGAGTTCAAGAAATATTCTCACAATAAAAATGCAAGGGCTGCCCAGAACTACTCTGTGGTGGAGGATTTGTCTCAAACCCCTTGTGCGATGTCTTCTTTGGAGGTCCTCCAGAGTTGTACTTCCCAGAGAAAGGATCTGTTAGCCGCCTTAGGATATGCTGACACTTGGAATCCAGGTACGATCATTCTTGATACAATCAAATTAAAACCTCGTCTCCCTTACCATGTAGAGTTTCAGATAGTAGTGGCTTACCCCAAGAAAAATTTTACTTGAAATATTTTCTGCACGGTGGTTGATGAGGATGCCTCGACATGCGTGATGTATTTGGTGTGTTGGGAGGCCATTGACCAACCTGTTTTTTCTCTGTCACCTACTCTTCTTACCACATTCGATGGTCGTTCGTTCCAACCACATGGCATCATACCCTCATTTCCCGTTTAGTTAGGGGGGAAGACCGTGTGCGTCGAGGTTGAAGTAGTCGATGCATCTCTCAACTACAATCTCTTGTTAGGAAGTAGTTGGACCTATTCTATGCAAGCAATGGTCGCTATAGTTTTCTGGGTCTTGTTGTTTCCACACGAGGGTCGGATCATGACCATTGATCAGTTGTCTTTCTCTCGTCCTAACCCTTCATCGGGGGAATCCATGGTCCCGATGATTGATAACCCTCAACCCGACATTGTAACCATAGGGGTTGGTTTGTGCCCACCTTTGATGGGTACTTTCGATTACCCACCTCCTTCCGGTGATGTTAAGTTCATTTTAGACCAGCCTAAGGTTGAGATTTTTCAAGTCTCATCATTTCGTACGACCTACTTCAATGATCCGTGGACTCTTCCTTCCCCATCGACCATGATGGAAGGGATAGGGCACCTTGGTATGGCCATGCCCTTGTCCATTGCAAAAGTTGCATACTCAATAGTCCAACAAGATTTTGCTGACCCCAATCCAACTCCCACACAGGAGTTAGATCCGTTACTAGAGCCTAATTGGGCTCAAGGTTCCCTTGCCAATACTGATTCTTTAGACTTAGTCTTTCATTTAGATGAAGCGATTATTAAAGCAATGACTAGTCCAGACATACCTTGGGATGATCTCCATCACAAATCTTATTTTCACCCAGAGTTAAGAAGAATTGAAGCATGAGAATTCACTTTGACTATGATTGGAGCTAGGTCTTTTCTTGTCAATCCCTTGGCTACATACTTTGTTTACGCTGAGGGTAATATGGAAACCATCACTGAAATGATACCTATTGATATCTCCAAAACTCTTGGCGTCATAGAGAATATTCTCGTAGGAGCTGATTGTTCCCCGAGGAGATTTGAATATACATGGATTTATTTAAATAATTCCGTGATGTTTTTGCCTGGTCTTACGAGGAAATTCTACGCATAGATCCAAGAATTGTCGAACATGAAATCATGAATTATATTGATGCTAAGCCAGTTCGACATAAGATTCATCCAGTCAATCCTAAGAAAGAAGCAACTATTAAGGCTGAAGTAGAGAATTTTCTCAAAGCAGTTTTTATCTACCCCATCCATTTGACTCAATGGGTGTCAAATCCCGTTCTGGTCGACAAAAAATAGGGTACGATTCACGTATGTATGGACTTCTGTGATTTAAATAAGGCCTATCCAAAGGATAATTTCCCCACACCATTTATTGAATAGATAATCGATGAATGTGCAGGTTGCGAAGATTTTTCTTTCATGGATGGTTTTTCGGGATACAATCAGATAGAGATCAAACCCGAAGACCAACAGAAAACCACTTTTATTTGTCCGTGGGGTACGTTCACTTATCAAAATATGCCTTTTGGTCTGAAAAATGCTGGAGCTACTTTTCAGTGGGCCATGTCTTTTGATTTCCATGATCTCAAGAATATAGTCGAGGCCTACCTTGATGATTTAGCATCACGATCTCGTAAGAGCGCTGATCATCCCACACACCTCCGACTTATCTTTGAGAGATGGCGCTACTACCAGATTCACTTGAATCCAAACAAATGCAGTTTTTGCATGACGTCTGATCGTCTTCTAGGTTTCATAGTTTTGATAATAGGGATCATGGTCGATCCTCTCAAAGTTGAGGCAATAGTTCAGTTGCCTCCACCGTGCACAATCCTTCAGCTTCAGAGTTTATAGGGAAAATTGAACTTTTTATGGCGTTTCATCGCAAACTATGTCAAGATCACAAAGGGATTTAAGAATTTATTGAAGAAGGACATTCCTTTTCATTAGGATGAAGCCGCTCAACGCTCTTTCAAAGCATTCAAACATTCCCTCACGACTACCCCTCTACTTCAGCCACCCAATTATAATAAATATTTCTTATTGTCCTTGGCTGCGGTAGAGTCAACCATCGGTATGGTCTTGATTCAGGAGGATGATTTGCTCTTAAAATATGTGATTTATTACTTGATCCGAGGCCTAGTCGGATTGAAAGTCAATTATTCCCACACTAAAAAACTTGCGTTGGCAACAGTTCATGATGTCCAATAGTTTCGTCACTATATCATGTTTCACAAGACCACTGCCATTGTCATTGTGAATCCATTTCAGTACGTGTTGACACGATGGGTAATTGGTGGAAAGATCAGTAGATGGATAGTTTTCCTCCAGGAATTTGACTTAGATTTTGTTTTGGCGAAATCCAAAAAGTCATTAGTCTTTGCGGAACTCATCTCAGAACTTCCAGTCGAGTCAGGTGATGTTATACCCGAAGATTCACCTATTAAAGGAGACATGTTTTTGATCACATCTTCAGACCCCTGCTATGGAGATTTAATTGTCTATCTCCAGAATTTGAAGTGCCCTGCCTCTACTTCTCATGATGAGCGTCACCGAATATGCCATTAGTCCAAGAACTATCTCATACTTGAGGACACTTTGTATCGTCGAGGTGTAGATTGCATCCTTCACCAATGTCTCACTCATGAAGAAGCATAAATAGTGCTTAACGATTTCCACACCAGAGCATGTGGTGGTCATTTTTCTAGGTTGGAAACAACCCAAAAGATTCTACAAGCCAGTTAATTTTGGCCGACATTAATCAAATATTGTGTTGAATCGGTCAAGAAGTCCCACCAGTGTCAGATATTCTCTCGGAATATGAGGGAACACCCCGCTCCCATGTTTCCCGTCATTACCGTTGGTCCCTTCACCATGTGGGGGATTGACTGCACTACATGCAACCCCCCTTCAGCAAGGGGGGCATTGTTATATCATCCTAGCAGTAGACTACTTCACGAAGTGGGTAGAAGATATGCCAACGTTCAAAGATGACGACGATACTGCAACTCTCTTTTTGTTTAACCAGATAATAGCAAGGTCCGACATCCCAAGAGAGATTGTCACTGACCATGGAAGTCACTTTTAGAACAAAATGATGTCTGAGTTAACATCAAATCTTGGGTTGAGGAAAGAACATTCGTCACCCTACTACCCACAAGTGAATGGTCAGGAAGAAGATGTAAATAAATCTCTTAAGACCATTCTACAATGAACGATCAATTCAACCAAGTCAAATTGGAATTTGATGTTATACTTGGAATTATGGGCCTACTGAATGTCTATTAAGACTGTAACTGGTTTCTCACCTTTTCAAATCGTTTACGAGTTGGAATCAGTCTTGCCCATATAGTGCCAGATCCCCTCTCTAAAGTTGGTAGTACAGTTATTGCCAAACACTTCACCACTTGAAGAGAATTTATTATACCTCGAGCAACTCAATGAGTAGCATCGTGATGCGACCTTGGCTAACGAGGCTCACAAGAAAAAATTCAAGTGTCAACATGATCAGTCCATTCATCCTTGTATTTTCTATGAAGGTGACCTTGTTTTGGTCTTTGACCAAGATAAGGACCCCCTGGGGGCAGGCAAGTTCAAACCGATGTGGTTCATACTTTTCATAGTAAAAGAGGTTCTAAAGAAGGGCACTTATCATTTGGTGGAATTTGAGGGAAATCCTTTAGCAGAGCCTAGAAATGGGCTCTACCTCAAGAAGTATTACTCGTAGGTAGGTCACCTTGGGTGACTTCTTGTAACATATGTATATTTCTTGTACATTTGTTTTTTGTAGTTTTTATCTTTTTAGTTTTATGGATGTGTCATTTTTGATGTCATATTTTTCACTGTGGAAGATGTCAAGTGAATCAAAGGTTTTCATTGGGTTCATGGACGACGCTAGCCGTCACACTCGGAGGCTTGCTTCTGCAGCTTGAGTGATTTTCACACCTCAAGGCCAGTTGCTATCTTCAGGAGGCATCTATTTAGGTGACGCCACAAACAATGTTACCGAATACAACATAGTCTTAGAGTTTCTTTGTGATGCTTTGTCACATGGTATCTCTCACCTTCGAGTTTACTTAGATGCTCAACTAGTTGTGTCTGAATTAAATGGAGTTTACCTCATTTATGATACTACTCTACACCGATGATTCCTTAGGGTACGTCTCTTAGAATGAAGCTTTGATTATATTACGTATATCCATGTTCCTAGGAGATTGAATCAAGTTACAGATACTCTAGCTAATCATATATTAGATTGGCATATTGCACACATGTAAGAAAAAGCACACACACATACA
>SNQJ01S0008310.1:292774-313432 GCA_010110895.2 Picea sitchensis | reverse complement strand
AATATGTTGATATATTATGTATACATATAAAATATAAATATCATGTAAGCCTTGATGTTCATGAAATTAATGATTGTTCTAAACACTAACACTTCCACATATTCCATCCTTATATTATTTGTAGTTTGATCTCTCATCTATAATAACCATGGAGTATAAAAAACTATTTGTGAAATTAAGAGATCCCTTGAAACATGTCATGGAAAAGTGTAAGTGAGTTTGATGGAAATCCATTAGCAAATTCCAATTTCCATATAAACAAATATGTTGTAAAAAAAAAAATATGTTTCCATTTTAATAAAAACACTAAAAGGTACTAAATGTGACATGCCTCTTTGCATATATTTTACTAAGCGATCATAAAAAGTAGGGAGTCTAGAGTGTGCATGATATGGATGCAATTAGATGGAAAAAATATTTATATATTTAACATTACCATGACTGGATACATCCTTAACTATAGTTTTATTATTGTTTCCAAATGTTATTGTATTGTTGTGAAATGTTATTACATAACATATTTCATTTTAGAAGTAAGATCAACATGCAACACATGTTTTTAAAAGGGAACCTTGCTTTTCCACTAGAAAAGAACATGCCTTAGAAGCCCTCATTTAGATTTCCAACACACTAAGTTATGCTAGTTACAAGAACATTGGGTTATGCATTGTTAGACTTTATGAGGCACCTTGTTCATGTTGCCAATACACTAGGTTACAAATCAACAAGTGATTCTTTAAAAACATTGGAGCACATTGCAATCACATGCAACAAACAATACATGGTGTGTATAGAGAATATGGCATATTCATAATGAGATTGTCAATGACATAGGTCCTGAAATTTGAACTCTGCTAGCTCACTCTTCCATGTCCAAGGACATTAATAAACACCAAATTAAATGTGATTTGTTTATTCCATACGTACATGAAGTGTTATAAATATCAATTATTGTTCTACATGATACCTAAGTAATCATTTTAAGTTCAACATGCATGAGAAAAGAAGATAGGTAAACAATTCTTTAAATTGTGGTCACATTTTTTAGGCGACTTGTTGAAGGTGAATAGAGAAAATGAAATTAAAATGGATGAGAATAATTCATTATTTACCTTGGGATTTCATAGTGAGAGGGTTATCATCACTATTTCCAATAATCATTTTCATGGCTCCCTATATTTTCCATGCTTTTTTCCCTTTAGTCTTAGCATTACGTAATTGTAACCTACAAAACATCCATGCCCAACGTCAAACACTATGATTTTCTTTACTTTATTTCCATTTATATCTCAATGAATTGCATGCTTCGTTTCTGCAGCCTAAATTTGCACAATAAGAGATGTATAAGATCTAGACCATCACTCACACCATTCACTCTTCTTTTGTTTCTATATTTAACTACCTAATTTAATATAATCTCACCTATCCTCCATTATGATGATGATGATGATATGATGGTGATCATGACAATGGAAATGATGATGATGACGACAATCATGATAGTGATGAAAATGATGATGATGAGGAGGAGGATGATGACATTGATGATGGGGATGATGATGATGATGATGATGACAATGCTGACCATCCTGAAGATGATGGAAATGCCGATGAATATGACAATGGAAATGATGATGATGATGATTTATGGCGATGATGATGATGATGACGATGAGGAGGATGAAAATGATGATTACCTCGACAACGATGACCATGATGATGACGATGGAAATGATGATGATGATGAAAATGGAAATAATGATGATGACCACAATGATGATGATGATTTATGGTGATGACAATGATGAAGACGACAACAACAATGCCGACAACAACGCTGATGACAAGGATGATGATGATGATGACAATGATGGTGATGACAATGATGATGAGGATGATGATGGAACCAATATGATGATGATGATGACCATGATGATGACAATGAAAATGACTATAATGATGACAATGGAATGTGATGACAATGACGATGACGATGATAGTGGCGATGATGATGATGATATATGGAAATGTTGATGTTGATTATGACGATTTTAATAATGAAAATGATGACGATGATGATGATGAGGATGATGCCAATGATGATGATGACGATGATCATGACCATGTTGATGATGATGGAAATGATGATGATGATGAAAATGGAAATGATGATGATGATGGCCATCGATGATGATGATGATGGAAATGATGATGATGATGATGATGACAACGATGGTGATCATGACAATGATGATGATGATGATGACGAGGAGGATGAGGATGACGATGATGATGGAAATGATGATGATGATGACAATGGAAATGATGATGACAATGGTGCACGATGATGACGATGATGATTTATGGTGACAATGATGATGATGATGATGACGATGTTTATGACATTGATATGATGATGATGATGTTGATGTTGATGAATGATGTGAAGTCGGTGCTTAGCAATATCGCACTATGACTTCAATTTTATCAAGACCTTTTACTTGCGCAGAGGTATTGGTCTCGACAAACCCTTTCACTCACCGGTTTCCTTACGCAAAGGTCTTGGTTTCTTGGTCTCAATAAACAATAAAAACAAAACCTTTCCATCGTAGATAGTTTCCTTATGAAGAGGTCTACTATCGATCTTGGTTTCCTTGCGCAGAGGTCTCTTCAGTCTCAATAAACACTAATATATGGTGTGTATAGAGAATATGGCATTTTCATAATGAGATTGTCAATGACATAGGACGTGAAATTTGAACTCTGCTAGCTCACTCTTACATGTCCAAGGACATTATTAAACACCAAATTAAATGTGATTTTTTTATTCCATACCTACATGAACTGTTCTAAATATGAATTATTGTTCTACATGATACCTAAGTAATCATTTTAAGTTCAACATGCATGAGAAAAGAAGATAGGTAAACAATTCTTAAAATTGTGGTCACATTTTTTAGGCGACTTGTTGAAGGTGGATAGAGAGAATGAAATTAACATGGATGAGAATAATTCATCATTTACCTTGGGATTTCATAGTGAGAGGGTTATCATCACTATTTCCAATAATCATTATCAAGGCTCCCTACATTTTCCTTTTTTTTTTCCTTTAGTCTTAGCATTACATAATTGTACCCTACAAAACATCCATGCCCAACGTCAATCACTATGATTTTCTCTACTTTATTTTCATTTATCTCTCAATGAATTGCATGCTTCATTTCTACAACCTAGATTTGCACAATAAGAGATGTATAAGATCTAGACCATCACTCACAACATTCACTCTTCTTTTGTTTCTATAGTTAACTATCTAATTTAATATAATCTCACCTATCCTCCATTATGATGACGACGATGATGATATTATGGTGATTATGACAATGGAAATGATGATGACGACAACAATCATGATAGTGATGACAATGACGATGATGATGAGGAGGATGATGACATTGATGATGGTGATGATGATGATGATGATGATGACAATGATGACCATACTGATGATGATGGAAATGACGATGAAGATGACAATGGAAATGATGATGATGATGTTGCATAATGATGATGATGATGATGATGATGATTTATGGCGATGATGACGAGGAGGAGGATGAAAATGATGATTACCTCGATAATGATGACCATGATGATGATGACGGAAATGATGATGATGATGTCAATGAAAATAATGATGATGACCACGATGATGATGATGAAAATGACGATTTATGGTGAAGACAACGAGAACGACAAGGATGATGATGATGATGATGACGACGACGACGACGATGGTGATGAAAATGATGATGACAATGATGATGGAACCAATATGATGATGATGATGACCGTGATGATGACGATGCAAATGACTATGATGATGACAATGGAATGTGATGACAATGACGATGATAATGGCAATGGTGATGATGATATATGGCAATATTGATGATGATTATGACGATTGTGATCATGAAAATGATGATGATGATGAATATGAGGATGATGTCGATGATGATGATGATGATGATGATGACCATGACCATGTTGATGACGATGGAAATGATGATGATGATGACAATGGAAATGATGATGATGATGGCTATTGATGATGATGGTGATGATGAAAACAATGGTGATCATGAAAATGATGATGATGATGATGAGGAGGATGAGGATGAGGATGACGATGATAATGGAAATGATGATGATGATAATGACAATGGAAATGATGATGATGATGGCGCACGATGATGACGATGATGATGTATGGAGATGATGATGATGATCATGATGTTGATGACATTGATATGATGATGATGATGATGTTGATGCTGATGACTGATCCGAAATCGGTGCTTAGCAATATCGCACCATGACTTCAATTTTATCAAGACCTTTTCCGACAATGCATGTGAATATAAAAGTGACAAAGACTTAAATAATGAAGAGAAATATTAGATAACACAAGGAAAGAAAAACATCAACAATTGGACACCAGAAGTTGATAACGGAGTTCCAAAAAATTCACCTACGTCTCTGGGCCTTTGTCTTTATTGAGGGAGGCTTCTTTATTCAAAAATCAATGCTTAAAATCTACATCAAAATTACATCATATAGATCTCTGACTGACTCAATTGTATTCTGATCTGTCTCAGGAACTTGATGCAATAGACGACACTGAAAAAGGAGTATTAGAACTCCCAGAAACTGCCTCCAAAGCTCAGCTACTCTTCACTGCTCAAGACAACTTGGCCTTGGCAAGTTCTTCCTCAACTTGCTTCAATCTTATTGCTTCTTCTTTCTTACCCTTCAAACCTCACAATGGCTTGGTTTATATAGCCATGAGCTATAGGGATAAAATCCCAGCAACCCACTTCTTGTGGCACTCAAATTGGGCCAATATCCACCAAGCTATGGAAAAATAACCAAAAACTACCCAAAAAATCATCAAAATCCACTATTATAAGGTAAAAATACCCATTTTGGAGAAAATTATGGGCTAAGCCCCCCAATATCAGCGTGCCCCCCCTTAAATCAATCATATGGCATAAAAAGGTGTCCAAGCTCCATCCCAAAGGGTTGTGCATTGGCCCCTAGCCCGTAAACATCGGTCATATGGTTGAGCTCTCGGATCCAAAGGATAATTTATATGGTATGGGATCCGAAAATCCAGTTCATATGGTATGTGATTCGAACTATATCGTGTGGCCCTCATGCCCATGGCTTATCAATGCTCACTATGCAGGGTTGGTGGATGACATTTATGATGGGTGTATTGGAAGTTCCATGACATTTCAAGAGAGTTCCGACAAATATTATACAAATGGAAATCATGAATGATGACAATGATACGTCCATGATGAATGTTGATGCAAACATGGACGATATCAAATATTATGTGGGGACATCAGACATCCTTGAGTCTTGAAACCATCCCATAACATCAAGGCACGTGTCTAGTCTAACTACATCAAATTTAGATGCATACATGCATAGTTTGAAGAAATTTCAATGTTGGCACCATTCACTTCTCACTATGCAGGGTTGGTGGATGACATTTGTGATAGGTGTATTGGAATTTCCATGACATTTCAAGAGAGTTCTGGAAAATATTCTATAGATGGAAATGATGAATAATGATAATGATACGTGCATGATGAATATTGATGTAAACATGGATGATCTCAAATATTATGTGGGTACATTATAAATACTTGATTCTTGAAACCCTCCCATATCTTTAAGTCATGTGTCTAGTATAACCATGTCATATTTCAATGCATATAGGCACAGTGTGAAGAAATTTCAGCGTTGGCCCCATTCACTGCTCAATGTGTGGGGTCGGTGTAGGATGACATTTGTGATGGGTGTACTGGAAGTTCCATGACATTTCAATAGAGTTCCAACACATATTCTGTATATGGAAATGATGAATGATGACAATGAGACTTGCATGATGAATGTTGATGTAAACATGGACGATCTCAAAGATTATTTGGGGACATTAGACATCCTTG
This sequence comes from Picea sitchensis, assembly GCA_010110895.2. Classification (NCBI taxonomy): domain Eukaryota; kingdom Viridiplantae; phylum Streptophyta; class Pinopsida; order Pinales; family Pinaceae; genus Picea; species Picea sitchensis. The sequence goes on along the minus strand of SNQJ01S0008310.1, from coordinate 307,409 downwards.
AGTCTTGAAACCCTCCCATAAAATCAAGGCATGTGTATATTCTAACCATGTAACATTTAGACACATATGAATACAAATTGAAGAAATTTCAACGTTGGCCCCATTCATTGTTCATTTTGTGGGGTTGAGGGAAGACATTTATGATGGGTGTATTGGAAGTTCCATGACATTTCAAGAGAGTTTCGACAAATATTCTATAGAAGGGAATGATGGATGATGACAATGATACGTGCATGATGAATGTTGATGAAAACATGGATTATGTTGGGACATTAGACATCCTTGAGCCTTGAAACCCTCCCATACCATCAAGGCATCTCTCTAGTCTAACCATGTCAAATTTTGATGCATACATGCACATATTGAAGAAATTTCAATGTTTCCCCCATTCACTTCTCAATATGCGGGGTTGGTGGATGACATTTGTGATGGGTGTATTGGAATTTACATGACATTTTAAAATAATTCCAAAGAAAATTCTACATATGGAAATGACGAATGATGACAATGATACGCCCATTATGAATGTTGATGAAAACATGGACGATATAAAATATTATGTGGGGACATCATACATCCTTGAGTCTTGAAACCATCCCATACCATCAAGGCATGTGTCTAGTCTAACCATGTCAAATTTTGATGCACAAAAGCACATATTGAAGAAATTTCAATGTTGGCACCATTCACTGTTCACTGTCCAGGGTTAGTGAAAGAAATTTGTGATGGGTGTGTTGGAATTTCCATGACATTTTAAGAGAGTTTCGACAATATTATACATATGGAAATGAAAAATGATGACAATGAGGTGTGGGCGATCTCAAATATTATGTGCGGGGTCGATGAATGTCATTAAGCCCTTGACTAGATATAATCCCTAAGCAATTAACGATTAAACTACCTAACCCCTAAGCCCCAAATCCATTAGCCCTTGACCCTTAATACCTTAAACTCTAACCCCTAATCCCTTAACCCTTAATCCCTAGATCCCAAATCCTTAAATCCACTAATACCAAAAGCCCCTATCCACTTAACCCCCAACAACTCAAAAAATTAACTATTTAGGCACAATAGGTGTTAAATTGGAAGCCAAATAAGAAGCCAAACTAGAATTTAAAAAGGAAGCTAAGTTGGATGGTAACCAGGAAGCTAAACTAGAAGCTAAAGTAGAAGATACACTGGAAGCTACAGTTGGTGCTAACTTGGGCACTAAATAAGGCACAAAACTAGGTGCTAAAGCAGGCACCAAGTTGGGCTCTAATAGCACCTAATTTAGCATTGAATTGTGTTTCTTGGTGAAAATAATTCCCAAAATAGTGCCATGCTGATAAATAACACTGAATTTTGGAAACAATGTGGAGAAAATACATTAAAACAGATAGTGGAGGAAAAAAAGGGAGCTAAAAGGGAATTTAATCATAGGGATTTTTTGTAGTGGGAGGAATTGGTGTCTGGAGTGGATTTAAGGTGGGGTATGCCTTTATGATCCCAATAAACTCAAAAGGAACAATTCTTATAATATTTGGTTCACATGGTTGAATTGTTGGAATGATTCCAATAGAAGTTTGAATATGTTTGATAGAACCATGTTATCGGATAAGAATACATTGTTTTATTGTAGTGGATGGCATATAATCAAATTTCTTGGAGATATTATTCTCTTCAACCACAACCCAATATTTTTTTTAATTGGTGGGAGGTTGAGAGAATGTTCATTCATAAGACCCACTTCCTACTCAATTTTTCACACATGTATCACTTGATCTTTGTGAACTATATCAAAAGGATTTGAATCTCATTATCATTGAAGGAAAATGATGGATGGTTTACCTAGTAGGGAGATGTTAGAAACTCGATCACAATTGTATATATGTCTATAAGAGGGAAAGTACCTCCATCATGTACAACCACCAAAAGGTATTAACATGAAGGAGTTGGAACAATTCAACTAGGCTTCAATTCATCCCTTATAATGAAGAATTCCAAACTTTGGTGGCTAAACACACAATTTTTTAAAGTAAATGAATTGTTTCATGCAAGGGGATTTCCATTGCCAACTAGATTTTATTGATTTAGTTCAAGAAAACTCACCATTCTATCTTGGTTTCCTTGTCCTCAATTTCTTTGCGTAGAGGTATTGGTCTCGACAAATCCTTTCACTCACCAGTTTCCTTACACAAAGGTCTTGGTTTCTTGGTCTCAATAAACAATAAAAACAAAACCTTTCCCTCGCTATTAAGAACCAAACATCAATATAGCATATAAAAACCTCAAGAAAAGTACTCAACACCTTGAAAAAGAGATAATTTCAGATAATAAGATTCTTCGAGGGGGCAACCTCCTTTTACCCCACTTAAATGTTCAAGTCCAAGATGATTCAAAATGAAAATGTCTCCTTGGTATATATAGGAGACTAGGAGGTATAATTACAACTAATGGCCTAAAGTTGACATAAATAAAATAACATTACTAATCTAATATTCCCCAATTGGGTTAATGGATAATATTAGGGCTTAACATGCCCCTCCTTGAGACAAGTGTTGTCCAGAATGCTTGAGTAGCTTTAGTTCTTACGTATAAGACTCATCTTCCCAAATTGGTATCCTTGGTGATAGTTTCCTCCATTTTAATGAGATACTCTGAAACCGGATCTATTCCTTAGTTGGTGAATTCTTGTGTGGGTGATGGCTTTCAATCCAATATGATTTTTCCGTCCTTGTCAAGTTAAGCAGTAAAGTTTGAAGCGGGATCTTGTCTCCTATAACCTTCTTTAAGCATGAAACACAGGCTTGGGTGTACTCGTGAGAGATCACGAGGCAATCCAATTGTATGCCATAGTACCAATCCTTTTGCAATACCTTATAAGGGCCATAGTACTTAGGTGATAATTTGTTATCCTTCTTGGCTTGCTTGAGGGGACATCTGTTTGTATGGTTTGTAGTCTTAAAAATACCCAGAAATCCCTACTTCAAAACTTCTTTCACTCTGATGTTGATCGCTTGTTGTTTAATGAGATTTTGTGCCATGGTCAAGTTGTCCTTCAAGATTTGGAGAACTTGTTGTTGATTCTCAATGTATTGATATTCCTTTGCTTCAACCTTAGATTTTTCTTTGAAAAGAAGTGATGGAAGGAGGTGGTATCCATAAAGTGCCATAAATGGGTGTCATTTTGTTGAGTATGAAAGGAAGTGTTATATACCACCATTACGCCAAGGGTAACCATTTGAACCATTGTGTTTGTTTATCGAGGAGACAAAACGAAGGTACCCTTCCATAAATTTGTTCACTATCTTGGTTTTGTCCATCCAGATTGAGGATAGGATGAGCTATGAGCAATTGAGTACCCAAACAAAAGAAAATAATTTTGTTCCAAAATGTCCGGTGAAGATGGGAACTCTGTCACTTACGTAATCTTTGGGCTGCCATGTAGCTTTTTGAACTATCTCCATGAATCACGATTGGCAAGCTGTACTGGTTTTGGAAGGGATGAGAGAGTGCACAAAGGTGTAAATACTTGGTTAGTCTATCAACAATCCTGCAGCAGTGGCCTCTTTTCCTTCAAACTTTGGTAACCACATGATGAAATCACTGAAACCTCCTCCCAATCTTGACTGCGGATGGATAATGGTTTAAAAGACTGGGGTCTTAATTGTTTCCACCTTATTTTGTTGGCAAACCAAACATTCTTCCACAGACCTTTGAACATCAGTTTAAAGGCCATCCCAAAAGAAATCCTTCTTGACTCTATGGTAGGTTTTCAAAATCTGCAGTTCCCTCCTACTAAAGGGTGTGCAATTCCAATAGTACCTTTTGTTTGAGTTGGGAGTTCTTACATAAATATAAGAATGTTGTACCATAGTGAATCCTTTTCCATGTAAATGTATACGATGCACTAGAATCCTGCTTGCCAATCTTTAGTAAGAGTCCACATGTTTCCGTCATTCTTCCATTCATCCCTTGCTTCTATTATCAATCGGGTTGGATGATGAGATGTTTCCTGTGAGAGAAAGGCCTCAACATATTCATCCTTTCTTGAGAGTGCATGCATACAACATTTTGCTTCCCCTTTGTAACAAGCGATTTCAAAATCATAACCCAATGTCTTAGTTACCCATTTTTTTTTCTTCTAAAGATAGGCTTTTGTTCAAGAAGTATTTAAGACTATCATGATTTGTTTTGACCTTGAAGTGCCTACCTATTAGGTAAGGATGCCATTTCTTCAATGCATGTAGTAACTGCCATCATTTCTTTCTCATAAATGGGTTTGTATAAATCCAACTTTCCACCTTGAGTGATGGAGCTTTTCAAAATCCGGGGGCCTTCCTTCTTGCATTAGGATAGCACCAATTCCATTTCCAAGGCATCATTCCACAATAAATGTTTTTTTTTGAAGTCAAGTGTGGTCAAGACAGGGAGATTTACATCACCTCTTTAATTTGTTCAAAAGATTTAGTTGCCTCGGAGTCCATGAAAATCCATCCTTCTTAGTTAGTGTTGTTAAAAAATGCTTCTATTCTTCCATAGTTTGAACAAACTTGTGTGTTGGTAACATGTCAAACTAAAAATCCTCTAAGATTATTTAATGTTTAAGGAGTCGGCTGATCCATCATGGCCTTAATCTTGTTAGGGTATACTTTATACCTTCATGAGATACAATATGACCCCAAATACTCTACCTCCTTTACTCCAAAGAAACATTTGGATGTTTGGCATATAGTTGTTTCTCCTTTAGTAGTTCTTGCACCTTGTCAACATGTTGCAATGATCCTCCCAAGACTTGATATAGATTAGTATATCATCAAAATACTAACACAAATTTTAGAAGGGCTTGAAAATGGAATTCATCAACCCTTGGAATGTGGAAGGTGCATTGAGTAGGGCCAAAAGGCCAAAAATTCATAATGGTCTTCATGAGTTCGAAATGTTGTTTTGGTATATCTTCTTCCTTCATTATGATTTGATGATACCCTAAATGCAGATCAATTTTGGCAAATAGATTGCTCCATGTAGTTCATCTAACAATTCATCAATAAGCAGAATGAAAACTTATCTTTAATAGTGATCTTGTTGGCTCTCTATAATCACGGACACATACACAATGAGCTATATTTCTTGAATACCATTACCCACTTTGGTCGCGAGTAAGAACTTTGGCTAAGGTCTAATAATGCCATCCTCAACATTTCTTCAACCATGTGATCAATTTCACTCTTAAGATTGTAAGAATTGTCTGTGGCTGATGTTAGGAGAACACTCGAGAATTAAGGTGAATTTCATGATCATGATTTGAGTGGGTGGAGAGAACCTTGAAAGAATATCTTCAAATACTTTGGAATGCTTATCAGTAATGATCCTTTGGAGATCTTGAGGAATGAGATGAAGCTTAGATGCTGAGACATCTAGTGAGCATAGTTATGCAATATTAACGCTTGATGCCCTTTTTCAATAATTTTGTCATGCCGTGGAGCTTATCACCTTACAGGGTTTCCTGTGATACCTCTTAACTCAATTTTCTTTTCCTTCCAATGAAAATTTCATAAAAGTTCTTGAAATTAAAATATACTTGTTCCTAATGATTGTAACCATTGCATTCCTAATACAACTATGCACCACCATGGGTATAGAAATCATTGGACTATTCATTACATATTACCCCATAGTAAAAGATTGATCTTATTGCATTTTCAAATGCGATTGATAGTTCATCCATTTGCAATCATTACTATGAAACTCGGCATTGGATATACAAAGAAATTGAGATCTTTGGCTATTTATAGTGAATGAAATTATGGTACTTCCCGAATCAATTAGGACTATTGCCTTTTTCTTTTTGATGTATCCTTCCATCTTTAGGGTTTGAGATTATAATTCCATCCAATGCATTACCGTCGTTGGGAGTCAAATATTAGGATGAAATTGCTTCTACATTTTCATCTTGAGATGATTCTTGTTCCTCTTCACAATCATGTAGAATAATTTCTTCACCGTAGGCTTATGTCCCTCTTTTGTACTCCTTTGTCACAATTAAAGCATGGCTTGTACACTTTCTTTCCTCCAATTGTTGAGGTATCAGCCTTGTAGGTTGAGTGTTTTAGAAGAAGGAGAATTGTTCTCTCTATAGATGTTAGAGTTGGTCAACTCTAGTAGCCATAGCCATTTTTACTTTCAACATTTCTTGCCACCTTAAATGCATTCTCAATGATTTGGGTTTCCCAAAGGAAATGAACCTCATGTTGAATAGTATCCTTTAAAGTTTCGAATACATCAATAAAGTGTTCATTTGGAATATCAATTACCTTTATAATCAATCTTTGGAGGTTATCAGTATTAGCACCGATCGCCCCGGACCCTTTTGCTTGAGATTTTATCAATTGGCTAAAGAAGGTATTGCTCCTTGTATCCTCATAGTGTGCTATCATTTCTTCAAAAGTGAAAATTGTCCAAGTGGCGATTGATTTGCAAGAAAGAAGCCATCGATACCATACAAAAAAGGTACAAATTGATTAGGTTCTAAATATAAAGAAGCAATTCTTACCTTTTGTGTATGTGCTACATTATGGAGATCAAAGAATAACTCCATCTGATATCCATGTGATTGGGTCCTTTCATCAAACTTCCTCATGTGTCACCAGGAGCGTTGTTGGTCTTCAAACCAGTTGGAGTTTCTCCATTCTTGATTCACCTTCTTGTGTCCTCATCATGAATTTCATGGGATGCATTTTCACTTCAGTGTCTTCTCACATTATGAAAATTTTCATGCTTCCATGATCTCCTTTTAAACCATCTATCTTAGTATCCAACTTAGCTTCTATTGAATCATCAAGCAAGCTTCCATTGAATCTATCTTATTTTTTAGTTCATTTATGTCCCTACGCGTTATTTCACCTTCATCAAGAGTCCAATTAGGATTTTTCACGGGGAGTCTTATTTGGTGTAGAAGGTCCCTTTTGGTGGCATGTTGGCCAGTATCATTTTGGATACTTGATTTTGAGGTGGTTTAGCTAGACAATATTTATTCTGTTCCTATCTCTAGTTTCGATATACGGGTAGCAAGAAACTTTGTTTTAGAGTAGTTCTTTGATATTTTCTTCTACGCAATACCATGATTACGATAAAAAATGGATGTGCCAGTGGAATTCTGATAACTTCCTCACAACTTGCTGATTTTGGCCTCGGGGAAGTCTCACTTGTATAGCATGCCTGCACAAAATAATTGATGAATTCAAAGAACTCACGCAAAATACTAAATCTTGTTCATGATCAATAAAACTAGTCCCACTCAATTTGAATACTCTAGCAAGAAGTTATGATTTTCTTACCCGTTTCTTCTTGAGACTAATAGTCAATGGGGACTAGTGAGATACCCTATCTTTACAAAAGGTATGTCTACAAATTTAAAGATCAGTAGAAAGTTTTACCAAATATACCTTACTAATTTATGTAAATTTCTCAAGGTTGAGTGCGAAACATTACATAAATGTTTTACTCTTGAAAATTCCGCAATGACTAGTTTCATGATGACTCCATAACCCTATCTTGTACATGTTGTATCTCGGAAAATATAAGGCCTCAGAGATGAATTTTGAACCCAACGTACCTTGATATGTCTATCAATACCTCCAAGCCGTTATACGAAGCATTGTAGAAACAATGTTATAGTGAAAATTCCGCAGGTGTCTTTCGGATGTAGCAGCGAAACCCCGGATATGAGAGAGAGAGCTCACGATACCATATGTTGGGAACCAAACATCAATATAGCATAAGAAAACCTCGGAAAAGTACTCAATGCTTGAAAAAGAGAGAAATTTAGGTAATAGCCCCTTGAAAAAGAGATAATTTCAGATAATAAGCCTCTTCGAGGGGGCAACCTCCTTTTACCCCACTTAAATGTTCAAGTCCAAGATGATTCAAAATGAAAATGTCTCCTTGGTATATATAGGAGTCTAGGAGGTATAATTACAACTAATGGCCTAAAGCCAACATAAATAAAATAAAATTACTAATATAATATGCCCCAATTAAGGTTTAATGATCCAATATTAGGGCTTAACACTCGCATCATTTTCCTTATGAAGAGGTTTAGTATCGATCTTGGTTTCCTTGCACAGAGGTCTCTATGGTCTCAATAAACACTAAAAAAAAAACCTTTCCCTCATGGCCAGTTTGCTTGCGCAGAGGTCTGGTTTCGGTCTTGGTTTCCTTGCGCATAGGTCTTCATGGTCTCAATAAACACTAAAAACAAACCCTTTCACTCTTGGTCGGTTTCCTTGCATAGATGTCTGGTCTCGGTCTCGATAAACATGAGTAAATGGTTGTGTTTTGTTTTATGGGAATGGGAATTTTTTTTTATATACTATATAACATATACTATATATTACATCTTGCACACACACACACATACACACACACACACACACACACATAATGTTCATATATTATGTATACATATAAAATATAAATATGAACATCATGTAGGCCTTGATGTACATGAAATGAATGATTGTTCTAAACACTAACACTTCCACATATTCCATCCTTATATTATTTGTAGTTTGATCTGATAACCATGGAGTACAAAAAACTATTTGTGAAATTAAGAGATCCCTTGAAACATGTCATGGAAAAGTGTAAGTGAGTTTGATGGAAATCCATTAGCAAATTCCAATTTCCATATATACAAATATGTTGTAAAAAAATAAAATATGATTCCATTTTAATAAAAACACTAAAAGGTACTAAATGTGACATGCCTCTTTGCATACATTTTACTAGGAGATTATAACATGTAGGGAGTCTAGAGTATGCATGACATGGATGTAATTATATGGAAAATATATTTATATATTTAACATTACCATGACTGCATACACCCTTAACTATATTTTTTGTATTGTTGCCAAATGTTATTGTATTGTTGTCAAATGTTATTACATAACATATTTCATTTTAGAAGTAAGATCAACATGCAACACATGTTTTAAAAGGGGACATTGCTTTTCCACTAGCAAAGAATATGCCTCATAAGCCCTCATTTAGATTTCCAACACACTAGGTTATGCTAGTTAGACGCACATTGGGTTATGAACTGTTAGACTTTATGAGGCACCTTGTTCATGTTGCCAATACACTAGGTTACAAATCAACAAGTGAGTCTCTAAAAACATTGGAGAACATTGCAATCACATGCAACAAACAATATATGGTGTGTATAGAGAATATGACATATTCATAATGAGATTCTCAATGACACAGGCCGTGAAATTTGAACTCTGCTAGCTCACTCTTCCATGTCCAAGGACATTAATAAACACCAAATTAAATGTGATTTGTTTATTCCATACCTACATGAATTTTTCTAAATATGAATTATTATTCTACATGATATCTAAGTAATCATTTTAAGTTCAACATGCATGAGAAAATAAGATAGGTAAGCAATTCTTAAAATTGTGGTCACATTTTTTAGGCGACTTGTTGAAGGTGAATAGAGAGAATGAAATTAACATGGATGAGAAGAATTCATTATTTACCTTGGGATTTCATAGTGAGAGGGTTATCATCACTGTTTCCAATAATCATTATCAAGGCTCCCTATATTTTCCATGCCTTTTTTCCTTTAGTCTTAGCATTACATAATAGTACCCTACAAAACATCCATGCCCAATGTCAATCACTATGATTTTCTCTACTTTATTTCCATTTATCTCTCAATGAATTGCATGCTTTGTTTCTGCAGCCTAGATTTGCACAATAAGAGATGTATAAGATCTAGACCATTAATCACAAAATTCACTCTTCTTTTGTTTCTATAGTTAACTACCTAATTTAATATAATCTCACCTATCCTCCATTATGACAATGTCGATGATGATATGATGGTGATCATGACAATGGAAATGACGATGACGACAACAATCATGATAGTGATGACAATGATGATGATGAGGAGGAGGATGATGACATTGATGATGGTGATGATGATGATGAGGAGGATGATGACATTGATGATGGTGATGATGATGATGATGATGACAATGATGACCATCTTGATGATGATTGCAATGACGATGAAGATGACAATGGAAATGATGATGATGATGATGTCGACGAGGAGGATGATGCTGTTGATGTTGATGACGATGATCATGACCATGTTGATGACGATGATCATCACCATATTGATGATGATGACAATGGTGATGATGATGATGATGATGATGATGATGATGACAACAATGGTGATCATGGAAATGATGATGATGATGATGAGGAGGAGGATGACGATGATGATGATGACAATGGAAATGATGATGACTATGGCACATGATGATGACGATGATGATTTATGGAGATGATGATGATGATGACGATGATGTTGATGACATTGATATGATGATGATGATGTTGATGCTAATGACTGATCTGAAATCGGTGCTTAGCAATATCACACTATGACTTCAATTTTATCAAGACATTTTCCGATGATGCATGTGAATATAAAAGTGACAAAGACTTAAATAATGAAGAGAAAGAGAAAATAACACAAGGAAAGCAAACCATCAACAATTGGACACTAGAAGTTGATAATGGAGTTTGGAAAAAATTTCCTACATCTCTAGGCCTCTGTCTTTATTGAGGGAGGCTTTTTTATTCAAAATTCAATGCTTAAAATATACATCTAAATTACATCATATATATCTCTGATTGACTCAGCTGTATTATGATCTGTCTCAGGAACCTGATTCAATAGATGACACTGAAAAAGGAGTATTAGAACACCCAGAAACTGCCTCCAAAGCTCAACTACTCATCACTGCTCAAGACAACTTGGCCTTGGCAAGTTCTTCCTCAACTTCCTTCAATATTATTCCTGCTACTTTCTTACCCTTCAAACCTCAAAATGGCTTGGTTTATATAGCCATGATCTATAGGGATCAAAACCCAACAACCCACTTCTTGTGGCACTCAAATTGGGCCAATATCCACCAAGCTATGGCAAAATAACCAAAAACTACCCAAAAAATCATCAAAATCCACTATTATAAGGTTAAAATACCCATTTTGGAAAAAATTATGGTCTAAGCCCCCCAATATGGGCACGCGCCCCCTTAAATCGGTCATATGGCATAAAAAGGTGGCCAAGCTCCAACCCAAAGGGCTGTGTGTTGGCCCCTTTCCCGTAAACACCGATCATATGGTTGAGCTCTCAAATCCAAAGGATAAGTTATATGGTATGGGATCCGAAACTCTGGTTCATATGGTATGGGATCTGAACTATATCCCATGGCCCTCGCACCCATGGCTTATTCCTTTTAGTGGAGAGTTCCCGCACTTAATTGTTGAGGTGTAGACATATGTGGATGCACAAATCCGTGGGTTGGGTCCTAGCCCCAACACATTCTGCCCCTACTAAAACATATAATGCACTTTATAATTTAATAAGGTGGGTTATGACAAAAGTCCTATGTTTGGCGCAGTGGCACCTGACCTGTCCCCAAGGCGTAGCCTAGCATCAGGTCCTGAGTTCGAATCCTGTGAACTCTAACAATTTTTCATATAACACTTAGACCAACACCTGGGTGCCATGTGGCAGCCCAAGTCTAGGCCATGTGGCACCACCCTATTCGCTAAGTCTAATGCCACTTGTCAACTGTCGGATGGTCCACATGTCAACATACCTTCCCAGTCAGCAACTGGCCATGTCAGATCGTACATGCCACGTGTCACCCTTTCAGTGGTGACACATGTCACCTCCTAGTTGGTCCACCTGCTCCTGCCACATCAGTAGTCCATTGTGCCCCTACCATGTCAGCTGTACAGAATGTTCCAACTATTTTTCCATGTCAAATGTAAGACCATATGACTTGTACAGTCAACTACCACGTGGCACTGTATGGACTGTATAGTCAACATTTTTTTGCCTGTTTGGGAAAATGAACATGTTAAGCCCTAATGTTGGCTCATTACCCGTTAATTGGGGCATACTATATTAGTAATGTTATTTTATTTATGTCGTCTTTAGGCCATTAGTTGTAATTATACCTCCTATTCTCCTATATATACCAAGGAGACATTTTCATTTTGAATCATCTTGTACTTGAACATTGAAGTGGGGTAAAAGGAGGCTTCCCCCTCGAAGAGGATTATTATCTGAAATTATCTCTTTTTCAAGGCATTGAGTACTTTTTCTGAGGTTTTTCTATGCTATATTGATATTTGGTTCTTAACATATGGTATCAGAGCTCAAGGTCTTGGGGTTTCGCTAATACATCCGAGACACCTTGGCATTTTCGCTATAACTTGTTTTCTACAATGTTTCAGAAGGAACGGCTTGGAGGATATATAGTAGACGGATCAAGGTACGTTGGGTTAAAAATGAAGCTTTTGATCCCTTATAATTTCTTATATACAACCTGTACAAGATAGGGTTCTGGAATCATCCTGAACTGAGTCATTGCAGAATTTTTGCTATAAAAAAATTTCTGTAACATTTAAGACCCTACACTATGGAGGCTATTTACAAAAATTAGTAAGGTATCTGTGGTAAAAATTTCAACTTCTAGGTCATCTTAAATTTGTATATACACCTTGTGTAAGATAGGGTATCTGACTAGTCCTATTGACTAGTCTCAAGAAGGTGTTCTAGGTAAAAAAATCATAACATCTTTCTAGAGTATCCAAATTGAGTGGGACTGGTTGCATTGGATCGCGGACAGTCTGTAGTATTTTGGGTGTGAGTTTCAGAATTTTATATCAATTATGTTGTGCGGGGCACGCTATACAAGTGATATCTCCTGGAAAGGCCAAAAATCGACAAGTTGTGGGGAAGTTACCGTAAATTCCACTTGGCACATCCAATTTTTATCAGACCTGTGGCATTGCAAAGAAGAAATATTAGAGAACTACATAAAAGAAAGTTTCATACCAAGAAGGGCCGAAACTTGGGAGGTACAATAGAAGAAATATTGTCTAGCAGAACCACCTCAAAATCAATGTTCAAAAGTGATACTTGGCCAACATGCCACCCAAAAAGGGAACTTCTACACCAACCAGGCCTCTAGAAAATCCTACTTGGACTCTTGATGAAGGTGAAGAAATGCGTAGGGACATAAATGTTTTACAAAAGAAGATAGTTACAAAAGATGAACTACAAGAGATGATGGAGGGTTTAAAAGGGGAGATCATGGAAGTATTGAAAAATTTCGTAACAGAGAAGACACCTGAAAGTGAAAATGCATCCCATGAAATTCATAATGAGGACACAAGGAAGGTGAATCAAGAATGGAGAAACTCCAACTTTGGTTTGAAGACCAACCACGTTTCTAAGATTGATGTGAGGAAGTTTTATGGAAAGGACCCAATCACATGGATACTTCAGATGGAGCAATTCTTTGATCTCCATAATGTGCCACATACACAAAAGGCACAAATTGCTTCTTTATATTTAGAACCTAATCAATTTGTATGGTATCGATGGCTTTGTTCTCGAAGCAAATCACTGCGTCCTTGGACAATTTCCACGAAGAAATGATAGCACACTATGAGGATTACAGACAATACCTTCTTTAGCCAATTGATAAATCTCAAGCAAAGGGTTAAGTTACAAAGCATTGAGAACTTTCAAATATTTAATATAAAGGTAGCGATATTCTAGATGAGCACTTGATTGATGTCATAGGAACTTTTAAAGGATAACATTGGCATGAGGTTTAGCCTTTGGAACCCAAATCATTCTGAGAGTTCGCAAATCACTCGTCACTTGGACAATTTTCACAGAAGAAATGATAGCACACTATGAGGATACAAGGAGCAATACCTTCTTTAGCCAATTGATAAATCTCAAGCAAAAGGGTTCAGTTACCAAGCACATTGAGAACTTCCAAATATTTAATATAAAGGTAACTGATATTCTAGATGAGCACTTGATTGATGTATTCATAGGAACTTTAAAGGATAACATTCAGCATGAGGTTCGCCTTTGGGAACCCAAATCATTGCAGAATGCATTTAAGGTGGCAAGAAATGTTGAAAGTAAAAATATGGCTATGGCTACTAGAAGGACCAATCCTAACATCTATAAGGAGAACAATGCTCCTTCTAAAACACATTAACCTACAAGGTTGACACCTCAAAAATTGGAGGAAAGAAAAGAAAAAGGTTTATGCTTTAATTGTGACAACAAGTACAGTAAGGGACATAAGTGTGGTGAGAAGAAATTATTCTACATAGATTGCAAAGAGGAAGAAGAAGAATAAAAAGAACCATCTCAAGATGAAAAAGTAGAAGCAATTTCATCTGAAGAGTTGACTCCCATGATATCATGTAATGCATTTTTTGGAATTAGCACTCCTCAAACCCTCAAGATTGAAGGATACATCAAAAAGAAAAAGGTAATAGTCCTAATTGATTCTGGTAGTACTCATAATTTCATTCACTATAAATTAGCCAAAGATCTCAGTTGCTTTGTATATCCGACGCTAGAGTTTCAAGTAATGATTGTAGATGGAGGAACTATCAATTGCTCAGGAAAATGCAATAAGATCAATCTTAATATGGGGGAATATGTAATGAATAGTCCAATGATTTCTATACCCATGGGTGGTGCAGATGTTGTACTAGGAATCCAATGGTTACA
>SNQJ01S0008310.1:253273-292764 GCA_010110895.2 Picea sitchensis | reverse complement strand
CTAGTCTCCTATATATACCAAGGAGACATTTTCATTTTGAATCATCTTGTACTTGAACATTTAAGTGGGGTAAAAGGAGGTTTCCCCCTCAAAGAGGCTTATTATTTGAAATTATCTCTTTTTCAAGGTGTTGAGTACTTTTTTCTGAGGTTTTTCTATGTTATATTGATATTTGGTTCTTAACATAATAGATCACCATAACTTGAGCATACGACATCCGTTTGATCTTTTTCAAGTTGCATTGGGTTTGTATCGATGAGGCCTACACACATGTTCTTTTTGAATCCATTATGAGAACATTAATTCTTAGGCCTTTTTGAGTCCCATCAAGCTCCTGGATCTAAATCTAGATCACACCTTCCCACTAAATAAATTTTGGTCCCCAAAAGGTTTATTACATCAATCGACTATATCCATACATCAATCGACTAATAAAAAACAACCTAGACTCCATAAACACTAACTAGACCCAATAAGTGATTTCATAAATAAAATCACTTTTATCACATCAATGAGAACTAACATTGACTTGATTTACATATAGGGCATAAAATATGCCCAGTTCCAGGCAGACGACTCATATCCTGCTAGTGGAGCTTCGTGGTCATTCCTATGCTTCTCTTCAACATCCATTTTCTGTCCTTCTGCAATGTCCTTCTCCTTCTCTTCTACAACGTCCTTCTTCTGGTCTGGCCCTTAAGGCTTTGTGGAGCATCGCAACCCTAGATGCATCTTCCAACAATTATCTTCACAATGTCCATTTTTTTGACA
Source organism: Picea sitchensis (assembly GCA_010110895.2). Taxonomy (NCBI): domain Eukaryota; kingdom Viridiplantae; phylum Streptophyta; class Pinopsida; order Pinales; family Pinaceae; genus Picea; species Picea sitchensis. The sequence continues at coordinate 291,993 of SNQJ01S0008310.1, read as the reverse complement.
ATGTGAGCAAGTGTTTCATGCTCGAAGGAATTTTATGGAACCTTGCCATGAATGAGATGAATCCCCATTGGATTTATCTGACTCTTATCTTGGATGTGTTGAATTTTCATGTAGATTCTTCTTGACCTGCAGTGTTGCATCATCTAGTCTTGGCGTACTCCTTGTCGCCATGATATTTTTCCCGTATACTTTTTTTTTCCAACATTCTACAACAAAATGGTTACGACTGCTACAAAATATTCATGGAATTGTTCTTCTGATAAGTTCCATGACTCTAGCATGCTCATCAGTAAAGGTGGGTGAAGGGGATTTATACCTTTCAACCTCTTTACCTTTCTTCCACGACTCCCTGTTCGCATCGCTACTGGCTCAAGTTTCCCATTTTCCATGACAAGTTCAAAACCATTCTGGTGCTAGCTCTGGATGTCACTCCTAAAAATAGTCAACATCATGTCCAAACTTCCGACAATGTGTGCAACAAACCACTGGACTGCCATTGTCAGTAGATTCTCCTGCGTAACCTAATCCTTCATGGAGTGGTCATTCTCGCACCATGTTCGAACTTTCCAAGGCCTTGTCCTTTCCTATATTTGAACTTGGATAGCATTCTCATACCAATTCCTTTGGTATTTTTCTCAAATGTTGCAATATCCTGATGGTTAGAATCCACTTCCTGATCATCTACAGGAGAAGATGGAGTGTAATGAGTACTTTTTGATGGAGAAGAGAATGTTCCAATGGCCTCTCCTACTGACTTCTCCTTAACTAGAGTAGCAGATGTATACGAATCCTCCTCATCGGATTTCCTACAGAATGGATGAATTCCATCATCCCTGATAGGGCTCAGGCTTCTAATAGGACTTCTTCCAATTGGCCTTTCTTATGTTGCTAAAATCATTGTTCACATTCTTTCCCTGTCTTCCTCAAGGATTTGCACCAATCTTCGTAGTTCATCATTTTCTCATTGAATCGTTTGGTTAATTTCCTTGATCTCTTGGAGTCTGGCTGTATTCAAGATTTGCCCCATATTCACAATTCCTGCAATAGTCAACCTGCTCTGATACCACTTGATCCAAAATTAGTGCTTATCAATATCACACTATGACTTCAACTTTATCAAGACCTTTTCTGACGATGCATGTGAATATAAAAGCGACAAAGACTTAAATAATGAAGAGAAATAGAAGATAACACAAGGAAAGAAAAATATCAACAATTGGACACCAAAAGTTGATAATAGAGTTCGGCAAAATTCGCCTACATCTCCGGGTCTTTGTCTTTAGTGAGGGAGGATTCTTTATTCAAAATTCAATGCTTAAAATATGCATCAATATTACATCATATAGATCTCTGACTGAATCATCTGTATTCTTCTCTGTGCGCTAGCCCCTAGCCCGTAAAAACTGATCATATGGTTGAGCTCTCAGATCCAAAGGCTAAGTTATAACCATAACTCTCGTGCCCAAAAATGAAACTTTGACTCATATGGTATGGGATCCGAACTGTAGCCCATGTCCCCTACACCCATGGATTATCCCTTTTAGTGGAGAGTTCCCACACTTAATTACTGAGGTGTAGACATATGTGGATGCACAAATCTGTGGGTTAGGGCATAGCCCCATCCCTTTCCTCCCCTGCTAACACATATAATGCACTTTATAATTTAATAAAGTGGGTTATAATAACAAGTCCCATGTTTGGCGCAGTGGCACTTGACCTGTCCCCAAGGAATAGCCTCCCATCGGAGGTCCTGAGTTTGAATCCTTTGAACTCTAACAATTTTTCATATAACACTTCGACCAACACCTGGGTGCCATGTGGTAGCCCAAGTCTGGGCCACATGGCACCACCCTATTTGTTGAGTCTGATGGCACTTGTCAATTGTCGGCTAGTCCATGTGTTAGCATACTTTCCTAGTCAACAACCAATTGCGTCAGATCATACCTGCCACATGTCATAGTACGCACGTGTCACATATGTGTCACCCTTTCAATGGTGACACATGTCACCTCCTGGTTGGTCCACCTGCTCCTACCACGTCAACAATCCATTGTTCCTCTGCCACGTCAGTTGTACATCTTGCTGCCATGTCAGCTATATGAAATCTTCCAACTGTGATGCCACATTAGTTGTATGGTAGTACGACCTGCACAATCAACTTCCACGTGGTACTGTACGGACTGTAAGGACTGTATAGTCAACATTTTTTTCCCTGTTTGGGAAAACAAATAGATCACCATAACTTGAGCATACGATGTCCATTTGAGCCAGTTCAAGTTGCATTGGGTTCGTATCAATGAGGCCTACACAAATGTCTGTTTTGAAGCCATTCTGAGAACATTTATTTTTAGGCCTTTCTGAGCCCCATCAAGCTCCTCGATTCGAATTTGGATCAATGATGATAATGATGACCATGTTGATGACAATGTAAATGAAGATGATGATGACAATGGAAATGATGATGATGATGGCACATGATGATGATTATGTTGATGTTGATTTATGGAGATGATGATGATGATGACGATGATGGTGATGAGAATGATATGATGATGATGGTGATGATGATGATGATGGAAATGAAAATGTTGTTGATGATGATGCATGATGACGACAATGATTTATGGCAATGATGACAACAACGACAATGACGATGACGATGAAGATGATGATGATGATGATGATGATGATGATGATGATGATGATTGTGATGATGATGATGATGATTACGACGATGATGGTGATCATGAAAATGATGATGACGATGATGACGACGACGATGTTGATAACCATGATGATGATGATGACAATGACTATGATGATAATAATGACAATGATGATGATGATGGCATGCAATGATGATGCTAATGATTTATGACAATGACAATGGAGATGACGATGACGACGATGATGATGACGATGAAGATGACGATGGTGATGACAATGATGATGATGATGATGAAAATGGAAATGATTATGATCATGACGATAATGACGACGACGATGATTTATGGTGATGACAATGGTGATGATGATGGTCATGACAATGATTATGGAAATTATTATGACAATGGAGATGATGATGACAATGGAAATGATGATGATAATGGTGATGATGACAATGATGATGATGACAATGACAATGATGACAATGGCAATGTTGATGATGATGACAAAGACAATGACGACGATGTTGATGATGACCATGACGATGATGATGTTGATGACAATTGTGATGATGATGATGACGATGATGATGATGATGATGGTGATGATTAAACCATATAAATAAATACTTTAAAGATACTAAATCATATAAAATATATAATCACACAACTCATACATGTCATCATTTTTTCAATATCATTGATCACATTATTCTTCATCCAAGTCTACATCTATATCATCTAGTTCAAAATAAATGTTTAAAGGATTGGCCATAAAAACATCATCACAATCAAAGTCATTTTTGATAATATCATCATCAATATGATTATCGAGAACATTTCCATATACATATGGCTTAACTTCTTCGACTTCTTCATCTACCTCATTTTCCTTTGCATCTTAGTCTTGTTAATATCATCTTCTTCTGGTACATTATACTTTACAGGCCTTCCTCTTGGATCATATCTAACAATGTATGACCAACCTAATTTACCTGAAACCTTTGAATAAAAGACTTGCTCACATTGGCTTGGAAGAACATAAGTTTCTATACCCGAGTCAAACGTCCTTGTATTAACCATGGTAAATTGATTGGTATGCTCAATAAATTGTTTATCCAGAACAAGTTCATTCATTTGTAACATGTACCATTTGACCTCAAATAGAAATAACTTGAAGGATTTAAAGTCACACTCGATTATATAAACCAAATACCCAAAATATCTATTTTTCGATAATGTTGGATCCCTGTCACTTCTTGAGGAAACATTAGTGACCTGAAAGACTGTAGTTATCCCACAATTAGAGGGTTTCTTCTTGCCATCCAACTTTTTGATGAAACATTTATGATCATTGCACCAAATAGCCTTCTGGTGTATCAACTACAATATGAAAAACATGTAAAAATGCATGATTATCACTGAATAAACATATTTAGACTTAGGAAAAATTTACAAGAAAACAAACCACATAGATTAATATATTGGAAAAAAACTAAAACATGATGTGGATGAATAATATGCTTGACTATTTATCTTTTAAACCATATGCTAAATCAATTTCCCTCTGAGTAAGATTTGTATCTTGATTATGATGAGCTTCTTTAAGAAAAGTAGCCACCCCTTCCGATGATAACCTATAATTACATTGTATACATCGATCTATCCATACCTTCATCCAATCGAGATTGTTTGTAATGTATAAATGTAGTCCATACCACTCTCAACCAATTGTATGAAAAAATAATAAAAAATACTTATCATAATAAAGATTAAATAATAATTGATCATGGAAGCTAAATAAAACTTAAATTAGTACAATATAGAAATAAATCAATATTAATGCAAAGTATTATAGATATCTACCATCTAATTATATTTCACTTTCCTCATTTTACCTTTCCTAACCAGGACCTCCCATTCAAATTTGTTAATGGAATTGAAATCCAAAATCTGAGGCGCCTTCATGATTTCTGTTGCTAATTTAGGAATATACTGACTAATGTACACCAAATATTGATATACCATATAACCCACCACCATAGATCCCTTAGGACGTGCTCTTTGTGTAAAAAAATCCTTCAATGACTTCAAGTGCCTCTCCACCACCCACATTGACCTTGTGTGTGCAGGTCCACACATTTCAGTCTCCTCAACTTGGTGTATGAGGTAGTGTTCTTGTACATTGAAAAATTCCGGAGGTAGATACTTTTTCATTTCAGACATTAGTCAAGGAATGTCTCTCCTCCAATATTTTTATCTTATTTATGGATTTATTTAGATGACAACTACCTACACTTGATATAAAAATATCAATTCATAGGTTTCAACAAAAACATATATACATTGAAAGTAAAATAGATTTTCACAAGTTGAGAAACAATGGTTTTGCATACAAATCATTAGTATTAATTACCTCATGTATTTTCCAAGATCATATATAACTTGTTTTACACTGTTGTCAAAGCTGTCATAGAGAGATAGAGGTAGAACATATTGTAACAACAAAGGGATAATTTATTTTTAGGAAAATAAAACCAAATTATAATACTAAAAAGTTGTATATTTACCAATATATAAATATACCAAAATAATTACCTTAATGAAGGTATGACAGTCATGAGTTTTCACCACACCAAATTCACCTTTCTTTGTTAAGATATTATTTATGTTTGAAGCAAACCCTGCAGGGAATTTAATTTTCCAAATGACCTTTTTTACAACATTGCTTTCCCGCTCTGTAAATAACCATGGAATACTGTTTTAATTCCCATTCATATTTGAATAAATCACATTTTGCAGTGCATAATTGGCTTCCTGAATGTCAATGCAAATTTTGACAATTTTTTCTTTATCACTCCTTCCCTCTATGATTCTCCGCAATGTTCCTGTTACATTCTTCCCTATATGCATTTTATCAAACAAATGAGCTATTTGTAGGTGCTCATAGTAGGACAACCTATTGAATTGTATAGGGTAGCTTTTCATTCCTCGTGGAAGCCCATTAATGACTTGACGACATTTATGAAAAATAATTAATGAGATTACTACAATAATTGTTAGATACAATAAACATAATTCATAACAAATTAAAATTGTAAAACATTAACATATATGACACATAGAGTAAATTCTTACCTTGACGATTTCTATTATATCTGTTTAGAATTTGTCGGACGAACCATAGTGCTATTGACAACTTGTCGTCGACATTTCAGATCCACAACAGGATCCATCTTCAGGACAAAAAAGCCTGAGGAAAAAATATAAGAGAGGAGCCCTTAAATAATGAAGAGGCGGGTGAAAAACTAAGGTCGGGTAAGTGAAACCCTAGTTTTGAGGATATTTTTCAAAAAAGGTAAAAAATAGTAATTTAATTAATGAATTAAGTGGTTTAAATATTAAGTTTTTATGTTAAATAAAGGCTAAATTTAGGGTTAATCATATGGTGTTAGTATTATAAATATTAATTTTATGATAATTATAGGATAAATTAAGGTTAATTTAATGATGTAAACCCTAGGTTTGAGGAAGTTTGATAATATTAATATTAATATTTAGTTAATTTGACTAAGCAATCTAGGGTTAATTATAGGCTAAATTTAGGTTCATATTATTAATATTAAATTTTATGTTCAATATAGGGTAAATTTAGGGTTAACTATATGGTGCTAATATTATTAATAATTTTATGTTAATTGTAGGTTAAATTAAGGTTAATAAAAAGAGGTGGCATTAATAATATTATTAATATTAATTTTATGTTAATTATAGGTTTTATTGATATCATATTAGTGGTAGAAGATTAGAAACACTTAGGTTGGTCTTTGAATTGGTTTAATTTTAATTGGTATTAGGTTGGTTAAGTTAGGTTAATATGTAAAAAGTTAATACTAATATTGTTATTAATGTAGTCAAAGGGAATTTTAAGGTAAAAGGTTGGTTTAGAAGATTAGGTTAAGTTAAGGTATGGAAAAAATGAGGGTGTAAGTACTAGAGTTAAGAGTGTAATGTTAATAATGTTTTTCTTTCGAATGAAGCCGGGATCCAACTTTCACTAATCTCTAGACCATTCTCTCTATTTTGGAGTTGCTCCGGGTTTTTGATGATGATTCGATTGCCTCTCTAATTCGTCTTTATGGAGATGGTCTTCTTTAGCTAAGATTTTGGTGTCCTCTAGGCATATGTGATGCTTAGTTGTGAGAGAGTCTGCTAGTGCTGAGGTGCGAGATCGTTCATTCTTGATGTCAGCACTATACTCTTTAATCCTGGTGTTGAAAGAGAGGCATGTTTCTCCGATGTAGCATTTGCCACAAGAGCAATCTATCTTGTAAAATCCTTTGAAATTGTGTTGGTCAACCTTGTCCTTCCACGGTTCTCATCTTGTTTGATGGTGATAAGTGAAGTGCGAGATAGGGTCTTAATCTCCTTCTTGTTTAGGATTTTTGCTATTTTGCTCATTGACTCCTTGGATGTAAGGGAGGTGGGCGGTGAGGCTCGGGGGTTTTGGTTGTTTTTCTTTTGAGGTTTGTTATTTTCTTTTTTCTAGGACTTTGCTATTGGATTCTCAATCTCTGCTTTGTAACCTATGTTTTTTTAAGACTTTGTGAAGGTGATTTTCTCTTGTTCTAGGTGTTCTTTATCTGAAATCCTTATGGATCTAGTGGATAAGGTGTTAAGAATCCTAATTTTTGGTTGGGGTGATGATGGGAGCTGGCGTGAAGGTAGTTTTAGGTGTGGGTCTTTTACGTAAACTGAATGTCCTAATTTATCATCTTCCTTTCTGTTTATTAGTATGTCAAGGAAAGGGATGGTGTCATTTACCTCTTGTTCCATTGTGAATTTAATGTATTTGGATAAATTGTTGATGTGATGAAAGAAATTATTCAGTTCTTCTTCCCCATGTGGCCAACGTACATTGGTATCATCAATAGCGTTTCCATCTTAATGGTTTCAGGGGATAAGAATCTAAGGCTTTCTTTTCAAATATTTCCATGTAGAGGTTGGCAACGATGGGGGAAAGTGGGGAGCCCATGGCCATGCCACTGGTTTTCTCATAGAATTCACCTTGGTAGTTGAAGAAAGTGGAGCGAAGACAAACCTCTGCTAGTTTTGTTGTTTTCGGGTCTGTTACTTCTTTAACAACCTAGATGGCTTCTTATAACGGGATCTTGGTGAAAAGAGAGACAACGTCAAGCTTATGAGGGTGTCATTTGGTTTCAAAATCTCATTTTAATGGTGTTAATGAAGTCGTTTGAGTCTTTTATGAAGTAGTCGGTGTGACCTACTAAGGGCCTAGAATTTTAGCAACATATTTGGCAAACTCATAGGTGGGTGATCCTATCATATTGACTATCGGTCTAAGAGGGATTCCTTCCATATGGATTTTCGGTAGGCCATAATTTCTCGGGGTGATCTCATTGGTGGGAAGCAATCTATTTTTTGTCTTCTCGTTTAAGTTTGAGTTATTGATGAGTTTTTTAACTTCTTTTATTATCTTTTTAACGGGGTTTTTTGGAATCTTAACGTAGCTACCACATGATATGTGTTCATTCATTTTGGTGATGTAGTCTTCTTTATTCATGATGACTGTGGCGCCACCCTTATCGGCTATGAGAATAACTAAGTTTGTATTATTGTTATTTGCCGGAGGTTATTAATTGTTGTTTGTTCTTCTTTGCTAATGTTGCTTTTAGGAGGTTTGGAATTGCAGAGGATAATGACACAGTCTTGTCTAATTTGGTGCTTATCTTCTTCTACTAGGGTTTTAATACTATCCTCAATGCAACAAATAAGGTTATCAATCGGAATGGAGGAGGGAGAGATGGCGAAATTCAAACCTTTATTAAGCACGCTCAGCTCGGAGTGGTTCATCTCGTGTGAGGAGATGTTCACGACCTTCTTCGTGTCATTGCCGTTTCTAGCATTTTCCTTTTGTCTGAGAAGTTGTTTAAGTTTTGATTCTTGCTTGGAGCGAGCCATTCTATTCGCGTTATCATCTTTTAGGGCTGCCAATGCGTCTATTGTTCTCCACACTTTCGGATCTAAGACATGAGCCACCTTCAAATGGAGTTTCAGTCTGGTTTTGGACAGCAGGTAGAGCGTGTACCTATTTTTTCTCATTTCGCCTCTCACTATGGATTTTTCTAGGGTGTGGAATGCCGATCTGTTCCATTTGTTTATTATCTTATGCTGAATGCGTGCGAATTTTGGTAGGACGTTGTTATCTCTACATTGTTTCAGGAAATCTAAGTCTGCTGCTCTTCTCTTTATTTTTACCCAGAGATTTTCAAGTTCATGAACTTCATCCAGAATCTCCCTTCCCGATGCAGGGGCGTAATCTGCTCATTTAGGTTTCTGTAGTGAGAGATTTATTTAGAATTTGTCCCGAGGAAGAACCGGTGCTATTGAAAACTTGTAAAACGGCGTTTCCGGATCCTAGCCGAGGATCCATCTTAAGGACAAAAAAATCCTGAGGAAAAAATATAAGAGAGGAGCCCTTAAATAATGAAGAGGCGGGTGAAAAACTAAAGATTGAGGTAAGTGAAACCCTAGTTTCTAGGAGATTTTTCAAAAAAGGTAAAAATAGTAATTTAATTAATGGGTAAAGTGGTTTTAAATATTAAGTTTTATGATAAAGAGGTTAAATTTAGGGTTAACTATATGGTGTTAGTATTATAAATATTAATTTTATGTTAATTATAGGATAAATTAAGGTTAATTTAATGATGTAAACCCTAGGTTTGAGGAAGTTTGCTAATATTAATATTAATCTTTAGTTAATTTGACTAAGCAATCTAGGGTTAATTATAGGCTAAATTAGGTTCATATTATTAATATTAAATTTATATTCAATATAAGAATTAAATTTAGGGTTAACTATATGGTGTTAATATTATTAATAATTTTATGTTAATTGTAGGTTAAATTAAGGTTAATAAAAGAGGTGGCATTAATAATAGTAGTAATTTATGTTACATTATATGAGTTTTATTGATATCATATTAGTGGTAGAAGATTAGAAACACTTAGGTTGGTCTTTGAATTGGTTTAATTTTAATTGGTATTAGGTTGGTTAAGTTAGGTTAATATGTAAAAAGTTAATACTAATATTGTTATTAATGTAGTCAAAGGGAATTTTAAGGTAAAAGGTTGGTTTAGAAGATTAGGTTAAGTTAAGGTACGGAAAAAGTGAGGGTGTAAGTACTAGAGTTAGAGTGTAAGGTTATTAATGTTTTCTTTCCCGAATGAGTGAGATCCAACTTTCACTAATCTCTAGGTTGTTGTCTCTATTTGGAGTTATGAGTTTTGATGATTTCGATTACCTCTCTAATTCATCTTTTAAGTAGATGGTCTTCTTTAGCTGAATTTTTTGGTGTCCTCTAGGAGTATGTGATGCTTAGTTGTGAGAGAGTGTTATGCTAGTGATGAGGTGCAAGTTCATTCATTCTTGATGTCAACAATATGCTCTTTAATCCTGGTGTTGAAAGAGGCATGTTTCTCGATGGCATTTGCCACAAGAACAGTCTATTTTGTAAACTCCTTTGAAATTGTGTTGGTCAAGCTTGTCCTTCACAGTTCTCATCTTCTGTTTGATGGTATTAAGTGTTTTGAATGAGGTCTTAATCTCCTTATTGTTTAGGATTTTTCTGATTTTTATCAGTGACTCCTTGGATATAAAGGAGGTAGGCGGTGAGGCTCGGAGTTTAGTTTTTTCTGTTGAGGGACATTTTTTTTTTTCTAGGGCTTTCCTTATTGCGTTCTCAATCTCTTTTCTTTGTAACCTATGTTTTGAAGACTTTGTGAAGGTGAATTTTCTCCTGTTCTAGGTGTTCTTTATCTGAAATCTTTATGGCTCTAGTGGATAAGGTATTAAGAATTCCTAATTTTTAGTTGGGGTGATGATGGGAGCTGGCATTGAAGGTAGTTTTAGGTGTGGGTCTTTTTACGTAAACTGAATGTTCTAATTTACCATCTTCCTTTCTGTTTGTTTTTATGTCAAGGAAAGGGATGGTGTCCTAATTTACCATCTTCCTTTCTGTTTATTAGTATGTCAAGGAAAGGGATGGTGTCATTTACTTCCCGTTCCATTGTGAATTTAATGTCTTTGGATAAATTGTTGATGTGATGGAAGAACTTATTCAGTTCTTCTTCCCCATGTGGCCAAAGTACATTGGTATCATCAACGTAACATTTCCATCTTAATGGTTTCAGGGGATAAGAATCTAAGGCTTTCTTTTCAAAGCTTTCCATGTAAAGGTTGGCAACGATGGGGAAAAGCGGAGAGCCCATGTCCACACCACTAGTTTGTTCATAGAATTCACCTTGATAGCTAAAGAAAGTGGAGCGAAGACAAACCTCTGCTAGTTTCGTTGTTACTGGATCAGCTACCTCTTGGATAAGTAGGATGGCCTCATGAAGAGGGATCTTAGTGAAAATAGATACAACGTCAAAGCTTATGAGGGTGTCATTCGGTTTCAAAAACTCATTTTTAATAGTGTTAATGAAGTCGTTTGAGTCTTTTATGAAGGAGTCGGTGTGTCCTACTAAGGGGCCTAGAATTTTAGCAACATATTTGGCAAGCTCATAGGTGGGTGATCCTATCATATTGACTATCGGTCTGAGAGGGATTCCTTCCTTATGGATTTTCGGTAGGCCATGAATTCTTGGGGTGATCTCATTGGTGGGAAGCAATCTCTTTTTTGTCTTCTCGTCTAAGTTGGATTTATTGATGGCTTTTTTAACTTCTTTTATTATCTTTTTAATGGGGTTCTTTGGAATCTTAACGTAGCTACCACACGATAGGTGTTCATTCATTTTGGTGATGTAGTCTTCTTTATTCATGATGACTGTGGTGCCACCCTTATCTTCTTTGAGAATAACTAAGTTTGTGTTATTTTGGAGGTTATTAATTGCTATTCGTTCTTCTTTGCTAATGTTGCTTTTAGGAGGTTTGGAATTGCGGAGGATAACGACACAGTCTTGTCTAACCTGGTCCTTATCTACATCTGCTAGGGTTTTAATACTATCCTCAATGCAACAAATAAGGTTATCAAATGGAATGGAGGAGGGAGAGATGGAAAAATTCAAACCTTTATTCAACACGCTCAGCTCAGAGTGGTTTAGCTCGTGTGAGGAGAGGTTCATGAACTTCTTCACCTCATTGTCGTTGCTAGCATTTTCCTTTTGTCTCAGAAGTTGTTTAAGTTTTGATTCTTGCCTGGAGCGAACCATTATATTCGCGTTATCGGTTTTTATGGCTTCCAACGCGTCCACGTTCCTCCACATTTCCGGATCTAAGACGTGAGCCAACTTCAAATGGAGTTTCAACGCGGTTTTGGACAGCAGGTTGAGTGTGTACCTGTTTTTTCTGATTTCGCCTCTCACTATGGTGAGGTGTCATTTTTCGTGGTTTTATTCTAGTCTCTTCTTTCAAATTGAAAAGATATTTTTTTGTAGTTCGATACCTATGGTTCTTAGGGAGGAAGTGCCAATGCTCATCAAATACCTCATTTCCTAGACTTCTTAAACGACATGATTTCATCCTAGGACCACAAACTTGTTGAGTTTTGTACCTTGGGAGGTGTTCCCTGTGTGTTTGTGCTATCCTTAGCACATGTGGGATGGACTATAGACTTTGTACCTTGTACTTTTGTCTAATTTCACTTTGACTTAGGAGTTTTAATTCAAAAGTGAAATTTATTCATTTATGCCTAAAATGATTATTAATTCACAAAGTGGGTGCATTAGAGACATAAAGTGAACTTAGGAAACTTAACCCAAAGTGGGTTATTGACTTAGATACTTTTGGGGATATCTCAACCATTTATTAGATGGGAGATGAGATGATCTCCACCATTGATATATTAGGTTTCCTTTTGGAGGTTCAAGAGGGGCACAAAGGGTGAAGGAGGCATTCATTATTCATTTGCTCATTCTGAGAGGAAGACTTGGAGGTTGGAGATGAGGTTTGTTGCATGAGGTTTCTTGAGCTTGGACCCTTGCTTTCATGGACAGAGGAGTTCAACATTTATCTTGGTTTATTTAGTGGAGAGGTTTCACATCTATGGAGGGCGCACTTGCCAGAGAGGGTACATCAGTTGTGGGGAGGAATTATAGCCATTAGATTGCAGTGAGATCAGTTGTAGAGGGAGGCCATCCAATAGATATTCATTCCCTTGGAGAGGTTTTCATATCTGAGTTCACAATTTGCTTTTGGAGGATTTTCAGTGGTTTTGCTAGCTTATATGTGGGGCGCACCTGGAGGTTTTGGACTTGTGTTTCAGCCCAGATTTGGTTGCTATTGTACCAGGTTCCTTTATATTTTGTACTTGTTGTATTCCACCTTCTACTTTCATCATATATAGACATATATTCCAAAATGGTTTTCCCCGGGGGGGTTTTATCCAGGGTCATGTTGACCAAAAATATCTGTGTACAAAAATGCATATGTTAGTCTTTTAGATTTGCTTATTTTCAGCTGTAAATATCTTTAGGTGTGTTTTATTTATTTTAGTATGCATGTGATAACTTCTGGTTACTAAAACTACATGCTAGAGCACCTAAAATTCAAAATACAACCATAACAAATCAACAAGAATTTCTTGGAATGTTAGCTGTCCTAAAACAATAGCATATACTTTACATAATAGTTGAAACTTAGAGCCTAACTTTGGTCAAAGACAGACCCAATAGGCAAGCTTGATAGGACCTGAAAATCTTCATGGTATCAGAGTTGAGGTGGATGAAATTTTGAGCAGTTTGGACAACACATTGTTGGTTGTCATATACATATTATTGGCAGAATTGTGTGGACAACCATTGACTCATTCAATGGTTGTTATAGGGTAGATTTTTGTAGAGGACATTTGGGAAGTTTTGGTGCTTTGTCATCAGTCTCTTTTCACACCTACGTAGTAGGAGTGAGGCTGATTTGACTTGACCTCTTTTCACACCTATTTTGTTAGGAGTGAGGTCAGATTACACTTGTCTCTTTTCACACCTGTGTTGACAGGAGTGAGGTAGTGTTTTCCTTGGTAGTTTAGCATCAGTTGGGGAGTGTAGTTTGGCAGACATATTAGCATCTCAGATGCGAGTTGAGGACAGGCTAGTATGGGCTAGAAATTCGTCGCCTTGGAAGGCGAGGATGATCTTCATCTTAGAGGACCTCGAGCTATGGGACATAGTCGAGGCAGTTGTTCCCCCATTCCTATCACTTCTCTCATCTTGGTGGCAGAGTTTAGGAAAAGGAACAAAAAGGCGAAGAGGAATATTTGTGACGTAGTTCGTGATCATAGCATACCCCATTTGATAGGGAAGACTTGTGCATACGAGATGTGAGCATCTCTATGCAAGTTGTATGAGAGATCCAATGGGAACCAGAAGATGGTTCTTAATGATTGACTCAGGGGCATTCGCATGCTCAAGGATGAGTTGTTAACTTCATTCCTTGGTCGCTACGCTCAGATCATAGACAAGATTGGAGCTGTCAGAGAGGTTGTTGATCCTAACTCTTTGGTGAGGTAAGCGATCAATAACTTCACCAAATTGTGGGGTCCATTTGTATGTGGAATTGTTTCCAGGGTGGTCATGCCTATATGGGAGAGTATGTGGGATGACTTCGTCCAAGAGGATATTAGGCTTGCAACTGAGGCTTCTGGACATCAACAACAACAACAACAACAGATTGGTCAGGGTGAGGAGGATCTTTCTCTTTGGACAAAGGGAAAGAAGAAGGTCGGTCATGGGGGTCGGTAGGGTCCCAAGTTTGGGGCCCCACCACAGGGGAGTGGAGGAGAGAGAAAAAGTGCTCAGGTCAGTGGTCGGAGGAGAGATATGAGAAAAGTGAAGTGTTTTGTTTGTAAGAAGTTTGGGCACTATGTTGGATAATTCCCAAACAGGAAGAAGAAGAAGGGTGGTACCACAGCTACAACAGAGGAGGCATATTTTCAGACACAGTTTCAGAGAGAGTGTGCTTTCCTCATATGTTGCACTTCAGTTGAGACGACACCTAGTATCTAGTATATTTACAGTGGGGATTTGAGCCATATGACTGGAGTTCGAGAGAACTTTATTGATCTCAGAGACACCGAGGCCAAGATAGAGATTTCTCTTGGAGATGACACATTGGTCAGAGTTGTTGGGATTGGCACAATTACCTTTCGAAGAGATAACTTTCCACCTATATCGTTCACGGGAATTCTTTATGTCCCTAGGCTAAAGAAGAATTTGATTTCAGTTTCCACCCTCCAGGATAGAGGTATTGAGGTGACATTCAGAGGCACCGAGATACTTATTCATCCTTGGGGGTCTTCACTTTCCTCATGATAGGTTATTGGAGTGAGGGATGGGAAACTGTTCAGATTGTTTTTTCAGCCTCTTCATGCATTGGAAGTGAGCAACGGTAACATCAGATAGTTATCTGAGTTATGGCATCGTAGGATGGCCCACCTACATCATGGATCTCTCGGAGGACTGAGGGAGGTTGTGAACAGAGTGCCACAGATCAACATAGAGCATGAGGATGTTTGCAGAGGGTGTGTGCTTGTTAAGTTTACCAAGGAATCGTTCCCTAGTAGTGAAACCAGGTCAACTAGGATACTGGATTTAGTACACACGGACGTGTGTGGGCCCATGATTCGAAGGTCCTTGAGTGGTTGTGAGTACTATCTCATATTTATTTATGAGTACTCGAGGAAGACTTGGATCTATTTCCTAAAGGCCAAGAGTGAGGTCTTAACACGGTTCCAAGAGTTCATAGCTCTTGTGGACAACCAGTCGGGAAAGAGGATCAAATTCTTGCGATCTGATAATTAGGGAGAGTATTCCTTGAGATAGTTTGTAGACTTCTGTGCCCACCATGGCATTAGAAGACAAATGAACGTACCCTACAACCCCCAGTAGAACGAGGTTGCCGAGAGGAATAACTGGGCCATTACTGGTGTAGCGAGATCCATGATGCATGATCAGAGTTTTCCTTTGTACTTATGGGCAGAGGCATGTGCTACTACAGTTTACCTATAGAACAGGAGCCCCCACGAGATATTGGGGAAGATGATTCATGAGGAGGCCTTCACTAGTAGGAAGCCTGATGTCGAGCACATCAATATCTTTGGGTGCTTGACCTTTTATCATGTCCCCTCGAAGAGGAGGAAAAAGATAGACCCCACAACCCAGTAGGGGATTCTAGTTGGATACTCAGAGGTTTCCAAAGCCTATTGCATCTACATTCTGCCACTTAGGAGAGTGGTGGTGAGCAGAGATTCCATATTTGAGGAGGTTAGGGATTTTCAGAGATTTCTTGAGTTGAGAGTTGGAGTTGAGGATGATGTTGGGTCATCGATTGCAGTCTCAAAGGGAGCACATCCTCAGAATTTAGGTACACCAGTATCAGGGTTGATAGGGTCACCATACATAGCTTCAGGGTCACAACCAAAGCATGCTCATTCATATGGGGCACAAACTTCAGATGGGTCACATACTTCAGGATCTCAGAGTGTTGAGACGAGTCTTGAGGCAGTCACTCTTGGGCAGAGAGACCTTACTTCTTTGTTGACCACTTCAGGGAAGAGGAGACGAAGATGGTTTCAGGAGACCCTTAAGGAGGCCAGAGAGAATTTAGGGGAGCCCAAGAGCTATATCAGAGAGAGAAGGCCACTAGTCATATTGGGAGCATATTTGGAATTGGTGATGAGTATCAGAGATGCTGAGCCACATAATTTTGTGCAGGAAGTGGACCATCAGGTCTGGAGAGAGGCCATGGTAGAGGAGTATGACTCCATTATGTGCAATGATGTCTGGGATGTGGTTCTGAGGCTAGTGGGGAAGTCATTTGTGACTTCCATGTGGTTGTACAAGACCAATATTGTTGCAAATGGTAGCATTCAAAAACACAAGGCCCATTCTGTGGCACGAGGCTTCTCTCAGATTGAGGGAGTCGATTATGACAATAGTTTCACACCATTTGTGAGATACACTTCCATCAGGACTATCATTTCCATAGCAGCAAAGATGGGTTGGAACATTCACCAGATGGATGTGAAGACCTCATTTCTGAATGGATTTATTGAGGAGGAGGTGTACATAGAGAAGCCACAGGGGTTTGAGGTGAGTGATAGGGAGACTCACATGTGTCTTTTGAGAAAGGAACTTTATGGACTGAAGCAAGCTCCTCGAGCTTGGTATTCGCACATTGATACTTATTTACTTTAGATGGGCTTCGAGAAGAGCGATGTTGATCCTAACCTCTACTACATCATTAGAGGTGAGGAAACACTCATTCTCATATTATATGTTGATGAATTCTTCATTACTGGAGCCAAGGATCTCATACCTTAGTGAAAGTTGGGACTTGCATCAGATTTTGTGATGAGATATATCGGATTGATTCACTACTTTATGGGTATGGAGTTATGGCAGGAGGAGGGTCACATATTTCTCGGGTAGGGGAAGTATGCAACAGATATTTTGAGCAGGTTTCATATGGAGGACTACAGACCCATGTCTACAACTATGATTACCAACTGGAAGAAGCGTAGTGCTTCAAATATCCAGTTGGTAGATGCCACAATATACAGGAAGTTGATCAGTTCGCTCATGTATCTGGTTAACACTAGACTAGATATTTTTTTTAACATGAACACTCTCAGTAGTACATGGTTGAGCCGAGGAGTGTTCACATGGTTGGGGAAAAAAACATCTTGAGGTACATTGTTGGGAAAATTGATTATGGCCTAGACTATGTCAGAGGAGATGGAGTTAGTTTGGTTGGCTACACAGACTCAGACTGGGCAGGATGTGCTGCTGAAAGGAAAATCACCTCAGGGTGTTGCTTTGGTTTGGGGTCAGGACTTGTTTCCTGGTTCAGTCGGAAGTAGAAGTTAGTTTCTTTGAGTTTGATCGAGGTAGAGTATATGGTGGCCATTCAGGCCAGTTGCGAGGCCATTTGGCTTCATAAGATGCTGGTTGGTGTTTTTGGTCAGGAGATGCCACCGACCATCATTCACTGTGGTAATCAAAGTTGCATAAAAATCTATGAGAATCCAGTGTTTCATGACCGGTCGAAGCATATTGATACCAGGTACCACTTCATTTGTGACTGGGTTCAGAGAGGGTCAATTTAGTTGCAGTATGTATCAACAGATGACCAGTCTTCAAATATTCTCACCAAGGCCTTGCCACGGAGCAAACATGTCTACTTCAGAGACAAGATGGGCTTGGTGAGGAACACCTTCCTCGGTAAGAGGGATTGTTGAGTTTTGTACCTTGGCAAGTGTTCCCCATGTTTTTGTGCTCTCGTTAGCACATGTGGGATGGACTATACAATTTGTACCTTGTACTTTTGTCTAATTTCACTTTGACTTAGGAGTTTTAAGTCAAAAGTGAAATTTAGTAATTTATGCCTAAAATGACTATTAATTTTGAAAGTGGGTGAATTAGAGACATAAAGTGAACTTAGGAAACTTAACCCAAAGTGGGTTATCGACTTAAATACTTTTGGGGATATCTAAACCATTGATTAGATGGGAGATGAGATGATCTCCACCATTGATATCTTAGGTTTCCTTTTGGAGGTTCAAGAGGGGTGCAAAGGGTGAAGGAGGCATTCATTCTTCATTTTCTCATTGTAAGAGTAAGACTTGGAGGATGGAGATGAGGTTTTTTGCATGACATTTCTTAAGCTCGGGTGCTTGCTTTCATGGAGGGAGGCATTCAACATCGAGCTTGGTTTATTTAGTGGAGAGGTTCCACATCTGTGGAGGGTGCACTTGCCATAGAGGGAAAATAAGTTGTGGGGAGGAATTATAGCCATCATATTGTAGTGAGATCAGTTGCAGAGGGAGGCCATCCAGTAGAGCTTCATTCTTGTGGATGGATTTTCAGATATGAGCTCATAATTTTCTTCTGGAGCAGTTTCAATGGTTTTTCTAGCTTGTATGTGGGGCACACCTTCCTAGGGAGAACCTAGAGGTTTTGGACTTGTGTTTCAACCCATATTTGGATTCTATTGTATTAGGTTCCTTTATATTTTTTACTTTATGTATTCCACCTTCTGCTTCCCCATATATAGATATATATTCCAAACTGGTTTTCCCTAGGGGGGGTTTATCGAGGGTCACGTTGACCAAAAATACCTGTGTACAAAAATGCATGTGTTAGTCTTTTAGATCTTCTTATTTTCATCTATAAATATCTTTAGGTGTGTTGTATTTATTTTAGTATGCATGTGATAACTTCTGGTTACTAAAACTACATGCTAGAGCACCTACAATTGCAAATACAACCATAACAAATCAGCAAGAAGTTCTTGGACTGTTGGCTGTCCTAAAACAACAACATATACTTTACATAACAGTTGAAACTTAGAACCTAACTGTGGTCAAAGACAGACCCAGTAGGCAAGCTTGATAGGACCTGAAAATCTTCAAAACTAGACATGCAAATTTAACATTGGTTTGAAGATCTTCAAAATATGGATTAATGTCAGTATTATTTAAATAACAAGGAATTAATATTTAAGAAGCATGCATCATATTTTCATAAAATTATATACTATTAAAGTGCAGTAGTATGTTACATACCAAAAAAGTGTGTTATCCCTGGGTCATCATGGATTGTCCATGTAAGTATTCCATGTAATTGAAATTGCTTTTTCCCTATTGGTCTAGAGATGTCATACATAGTGATGTCGAGCCATAAACTTATTAGTGCGTCGACAAGAGGCTCAATATATACACTCATATATTTCATTTGGTACTTACCTAATTGGATGAAATTACACATAATTATTACTAGTTTGTATATACATAAATAATTATGCAACGAATAAGAAAAACAAAATGCAACATTCAAACCAATTTTGTAAACAAATACCTAGAAAAATCATTTCCAACATTGTGTGCTCGCTCTTTATTGACATCCAAGGAGGAAGGTTATTGTTTATAAAAAAAATAGGCCACAATGAGTAAATAGACCTGAGCTCATCAAATGGATTGACATCGTCAACTGCCAATGAAAGTCTAAGATTACGCGGTTCTTCTTTAAAATTTGATCATCTTTCTTCGATATTTCTTAATGCTGAACCATCTGCATGAATTCAAAAAACACCATATTCACTTATGTGCCACACATGGTAATCCATAAACTGTGCAATGCTTTGGCACCTGAACAATCACTGCAAACATGGAATTATCAAAATATGACAAAGAACCTTGTGAGGCACCTTTTTTGTTACTTGATTGGTTTGATATATATTGATTTGACATTGTGGGAATTTCATTTCCGATGCATATTGGCCATAATATATAATATGATCATTCATACATGCATCAATAGCATGATACTCCATTCCAATATCTTTCATAATGGCACACATCTCTTGGTATGTGCGAGGTAAATTATTTTATGGTGGTAAGAAAAATTCACCTAACAATATAGAACATAAAAAATAACTAGTTAATGTAAATAATAGTAATAAAAAATATTGCATCCTTAATTTACACATTAATTGAGACTAAAAATAGAGAAAAATAAAGTTGACCTTTATGTATAATATGTGACAAATTATATTACATACCTTAGGATCTCTGTGAGACAAGTGTTTGGCAAACCATTAATACCTTCAAGTTCACCAACAACATTATAGCAGAGAGAACATTTTTTCTTGAGCCTTCATAAAGGGGTTGTTCTACCTTCTCAAGTGGAGGTACATCGAAATATCATCATAGTTTTCCTAATCGATAGGAGAAAATATGTCATGGATCAATCTATTTGTCCCATCATCCGTCTCACCAATATTATTGGTGTCATATTCTTCCATAGGATTGACTTGATATTCAATATCCATACCATCTTCCACATCTTGTACAATAGTATTTCTAATACTACTTGGTAGATATTTATATGGCGAAATAGACCCATGAGGTTTTATATTTGCAATTAAAAACAATCAATAACATTAGTTTCTATAAAAAATATTAAAATGAAATAATTTTTTATAAATACAATCAATACAAATACATATATAATGACTAACTTACCATGGGATGATATGTATTCCCCCCTTCATAATGCCCATACGTCCAACAATGTCTTTCAACTATTTTCCTTACAAGTCTTATTTTCAAGCCCCTAGATTGATTGCTAGAGAAATAAAATTTCCCATTAGTAAAAACTTGTTCCTCCAATGCATCCCTTAACCTAGCAATAATCCTTTCTCTCTCTTCAGGTGTTGGCATTGGGATTTCCAATATTTACAACAAAATCCACCGAAGCAATATAAGTACATTAATATACAAATACATGATTATGGTACAAATGTCATCGAGTTATATTGACCCCATATGTACTAGAGAAATAATCTATTTTCATCATAGATTTATTAAAGGTTTATAGCAGTAGTCAACAATTGATCAACAAATCAAAACCATACATTTTTACCACATAAGTTCCAAAGCATGACTATAGGCAATAAAAAAATTAAAACAATAAAAGAGAACTAGACCAAGACAAATTTTATAGTATTTAAATGGAATTGAGTAGACATGTTCATACCTATTTCCTAGGGAACAATTTGTGTCACCAAATGAAACAGGGTTGAAGGGTTAGGGATCAAATCTGGGTATTTAAAAAATAGACAAAGTAATATTAAAAATTTGTAACCTTCAAAGTAAAAAATTTGAGCTATGAAGATCAAGAATTGGATTTGAGGAAATTATCACATAGAAAAAAGACTAATAAATCATGCAATGAACAATGAGCATAAAAAAACATTTATAATCATCGCAACTACAAACAAACAGTCGAAAACACTCACCTCCGTCAATCTTCTGATGAACATTGACTATGTCAAATTTGACCAAGTCAGTGACCATTAAACCATTTTCAAACGAGTAGTTGGTATTCTCTAGATTCATCAATATATAGATGAAATTTCATCAAAAGATCAATGAACATAGAATTTCATCAGAAGTCCAACATTCATCGGGGTGCCCATAAAAAAATAAATTAAATTTTAATATTATGTCATAATTTGCGACAATATAATTGAATTTATCTTTATCATCGAATTTGTTTGTCGAATTTTGACCCCGTATGTAGTAGTGCTTGTATTTGAGTGGTTTATTATATTCTTATCATGATGATTAATGAAATAGACAATGGATTCCATGGAGAACCTACCTCCTTTCCACTTAGATAACATGAATTCTACTTGAGATTAGTAATGGAGTGCCCAATTACTTGAGGTGTCTATTATACTCCTACAATGATATTTGATAGGATAAACTGTTGATGATTACAACTTCGTGAGACATCCTCCAGGACACAGATTGAGTGATTCGGCCTATGAGAGAGCCCATGAGTTGGGTGTTCCCATGAAATGGGTGTGTTGTTCCTCTCTGGACTGAGATGAGACGATGTGTGCCCCTGTGTCGGGTGAAGATGTCCATGATTTGGGTGTGTCGTTCCTCTCTGGATTGATATGAAACAATGTGTACCCCTATGAGGGGTGAAGGTTCCCATGTGATGGGTGTGTGTTAGAATTTGGACTAAGTTTTTATGACGTGTGGTCTCCTGCCTTGTGGACTTAGTCGAGTCAGGATTGAGATGGTACTCCAGATGATTCTCATGTGGACTCAATGAGATAGATATCTGTTGAGTAGGATGTCCATGCGGCTGATCAAAGGTGGACATGACCCTAGTGGTCGAGCACTAGTGGATCTGTGAGATCCATTACTATATTGTCTGAGAGTAATATTTATCTGTAACCCTAATTGTGATGTAAAGAGTAGAGGTCAGATCCACCATATGTGAGAGATAATTAATGTTTATTGTAATAATTAATTATTTTTTGAGTTATTGAGGTCGACCCTGTTGTGCCAATAGACACCACTTTTGGTTTTTCCAGTCTAGTATAAATAAAGGTGATTTCCCCATTGAGGAAACACACAATAGACTTGTCACTTGTCGTTTTGGAAATTTCAGCAAGTACATATTCTAGGGCTGAAGTGTGCACCTCTCTTGGGCGCAAGTTTCAAGGTAGTAGAGCACCCTCTTGTGTGCATTAGGGTTACATGGTTGAACGATATTCTCTTGAGAATATAGAAAAGGATTGTTGTTTTTTTCTCCCTTGTTGATAAGGGTTTTCCCAGGATATTTCTTGTGTTCTTGTGCATGGTTATTCTTCTTGTGATCTTGGTTATTGCAACACTTGTACATTGTGTAGTTGCATTTGTTTATGGTTCAAGTAAACGCTAAAATGAAATAAACCTCATACTTGAGCCTAGAATAGTGAAAATTAAACATGATTTCAGAGCATAGGTCTTGAAGAACCCATTGCACAATCATTGAAGCTAGTCTTCCTCTCTCTTCTGCAGAACCATACGACCCTCCTAGGGTTTCCAGAAATATGTATGACCCTCTCCTTTTTGGGTGTTCCAACACTTAATATTGAAACCTTGGGGATAAAATTGAGTAGGGGTGTACGGTCTCCCTCAACGCACCTCCAACAACTCTCATATTGAAATTCCAAGAATTTTGGATTTTTGGCCCTAGGGTTTCTAGGGTTTCACAATTTTCTGCAGAAAATTCAGATTTAGGGTTTTTGTAGCTCATTGAAGGAGATTTTCAGCTCACCAGTGTTCTTATGACTTTCAAGGCTTATTGTTGGCAGTGATAAGCCCAACGAAACCTAATATTTCTATCCTATCCTATCTATTAGGTTTCCTAGCCCAATTGTTAAGGGTTTGTGAAGAATTTGAAAACATGATGAAAAGAACTATGATGGAAGATAAGCTTGATGAATCATGAAAATACAGTTCCTGGAAGCAAGGACTTCTTAGAAATGAAGACATCAAAGAAGAAGCCTTCTTATTCATTTCAACACTCTTAGGTATGGTTCCTACTATTAATGATACTTGGTTAATTAACAATGGTGCCTCCAGGCACATGACTAGATTTAGATATCATCTGATATATATTGTTGAGAAAGAAACCAATCTACATGTTGTACTTGGAGAAAATGCTAGATATAATGTGAAAGGGGTTGGAACTTCTACTTTCCAACGATATTCTGACATACCTCTTCAACTTAGTGAGGTACTATATGTATCTGATCTGAAGAGGAACCTTGTCTCCATTTCTGCCTAGAAGAAAAAGGCTACAAGGTTACCTTTTCTGAAGGAAAATTTCTTGCATGGCACAAGGAATCACATACAAATTTTTCCAGAGTAAACGGTGTTTGAGAAAGTAACTTATACAGGTTGACTATCAGACCAGTCTAGGACCTGTTACATGATACTATCAATTTGAGTGAGTTGTGGCATAAGGAGACTTGATCACATTCCTTATAGAGCCCTTTCAGCTCTAGGGAAAATGGTAACATGCCTTCCAGAGATACAAATTTAGCATAAAGGTGTTTGCAGAGGTTTTGCAATTGGCAAGAATGTCAAAGGGTCCTTCTTGAGAAATGACAATAGATCCAAGGAAATATTGGACTTGATACATTCAGTTGTGTGTGGGCCAATGATTGTTGCCTCCTTGAAGGGATATTTGTACAATGTACTCTTCATAGATGATCACTCTCAAAAAACTTGGATTTACTTATTGAATACCAAGGATGGAGTCCTTACAATATTTCAAGAATTCAAAGATCAGTTTGAGAACCTGACCAGAAGAAAGATCAAGGTACTAATATCAGACAATGGAGGAGAATACACCTCCAAGGATTTCAACAATTTATGTATTGAATAAGGGATCAAGAGGGAGTACACAGTTCCTTACAACCCTCAACAAAATGGGGTTGTAGAGAGGAAGAACAAAACCACCATCAATGAAACCAAAGTGATGATACATGATCAATGTCTACCTATGATTATGTGGGCAGAAGCATGCATGATAAAAGTATATGTTTAGAACAAGAGTCCTCACCTGATTTTGAAGAACATAACTCTCAAATAATCCTTCATCGGAGTGAAACCTGATATTGGACACTTCAGGATATTTGGGTGCCCAGTATACTTTCATGTACCCAAAGAGAAGAGGTCCAAGCTAGACCCTTCAGGGAGAAAGGGTACATTTTTTGCATACAATGAATCTTAGAAGGAATATCAGATCTACATCCTTGGTCAGAGACATATTGAGGTAAGAAAAGATGTTGTATTTGAAGAAGAGATAGCCTTTCAAAGATCCAGAGAATCTCATATGGAGATTGATAGTGAAACAATACCTTCTCCCCCTTCAACAGTTCAGAGGGAGACAACCATTATTCTAGTTGATCTAGTTGTTCTAGCTGATCTAGTTTCTCTAGTTGATATCTCCATAGATATTGTAGTAGGGAATAAAAGGCATGCATGGGATCATCAAACTCTACAAGAGGTAGAGAGCCATGGAACTCCTCAAGGCACATCCTGAGAGAGAAAGAGACCAAAGAGAATTTTGAGCTACTTTTCAGCCATGAGCCACATCATTGATTCTGAGCCTTCTTGTCATGGAGAAGCAACAAGTCAATAGGTATGGCAAGATGCCATGGAAGAAGAATATCAGTCCATCTTGAATAATGATGTGTGGGATATTGTTCCGAGACCAGAAAGTAAGTATGTAGTAACTTCCAAGCGGATCTATAAGATCAAACATGTAGCTGATGGAAGTGTCAAGAAATACAAAGAGATATTTGTAGCTAAACGATTCTCATAGGTGGATGGAATTGACTATGAGGAGACATTTTCTCCATTAGCCCGATACACTTCCATCCATACTATCATTGCACTAGCTGCATCCATGCGTTGGAAACTACATCAGATGGATGTAAAAACAACATTTCTCAATGGTGATATTGATGAAGAAGTTTACATCAAGAAGCTAGAAGTATTCATGATACACGACGAGAAAACTCATGTGTGCAGGTTGAAGAAATCCTTGTATGGACTAAAGTAGGCACCACGTGCTTGGTACGAGAAGATGGATGGATTATTGATGAGTTTGGGCTCCAACAAGAGTGCTCCTGATCCAAACCTATATTATCGTATTGTTAGTAATGAGTTCATAATATTGGTCTTATATGTGGATGACTTATTCCTCACCGGTTCATAAAGACTTATTGTTGAATGAAAGCAAGCATCAAATTATGAATTCAAGTTGAAGGATATAGGTATGATGCACTACTTCTTGGGACTAGAAGTATGGCAGAGGATTGATGAGATTTTCCCGAGTCAAGGAAAATATACATTGGAGATATTGAAGAAGTTCAGTATGAAAGAGTTCAAATCCATTCCTACACCAATGGTGATGGATTTGAAGAAAATGAATGATGCTTCTACTGTTGTAGGCGAGATTGATCAACATTTGTACTGACAACTGATTGGATCATTGATGTATCTGTTTAACACCAGACCTGATATATGCTATGTAGTGAATGTACTTAGTCAGTTCATGAGTCAACCAAAACAGACTCACTGGATAACATCAAAGCATATATTTATAAATCTATGAGGAACAGTTGGATATGGATTGATATATGCCTCCAGTATAGACATGAGTTTATAGGGATATGTCGATGCAGATTTTCCAGGGAGCGCAGTGGAACAAAAGAGCACATACGATTGTTGTTTTATCTTGGGGTCTGCCATGGTTTCTTGGTGCAGTAGGAAACTGATATCTGTGGATTTGAGTATCGTAGAATCATAGTATATATCATTGAGTGTGGCAGTGCACGAAGCAGTGTGGTTTCAGAAGCTCCTGACAGATTTATTTGATCATGAGATGGATCCTACCATTATTCATTGTGATAATGAGAGCTATGTGAATCTCTCTAATAATGTTGTGTTTCATGATAGATCAAAACACATTGAGATAAAATATCATTATATCATAGACATGGTGTAGAGGAAAGCAGTACATGTGAAATACCTTCCTACACAAGAGTAGATTGCAGATATCTTCACCAAACCGCTTGCCAAGATGAAGTTTGAGTACTTTCATGAGAGACTTGGTGTTGGGCCCGAGATATGAGAAGTGACCACGACTTGCTGGGGGGGCCACCAACAGTCTGGTAACTGTCTTTGTGTTGTTTATGCATTTCATAGTTTAGTTGTTCTCTTTATTTTCTGTACATGCATATTTTTCATTGTGTTAATTAGTTTGTTGTAGTTTAATTGTTTTGATTATCTTTTGCAGGTCAGAATGATGAGATGTGTTAACATGTATTGATCTTGTAGATTAGGAACGGATTTGCAAATCCATAGACTAACCCCATGTGTAATTAGATATTAGATTATGCTTTATTTTATGATTTTATAGTCAAGTTTAAAACAAAGTTTTAATTTGGGTTTTCTTTGACAGGGATTTGATGGATGGATAGAGTTAATTTCAGTTTTTAATGACAGATTGCTTATTTCTGTTTTATATAGATTTTGTTTACTTAGTTGTTGGTTAATGTAGTTGCTAGTTTACTTTTTAATGTCATGTCTTAATTTTTGTTTTTAATCATTTCTTTATTGCAGTTTGAATTGTTAGAATAGATATAGTATAGTTTTCATTTTATGTAATTTCCTTTCTAGAATTAAATTGCAATTATATTTCTTAGTTAATGGTTGAATCTAGTTTTGTTTACATAGTGTAGAAGTATAATGATGATCTCGTTATGTTTTTGATGGTTCATATATGAATATGCAGGGTATTTAACATTGTTTTCTCATGGCTAAACTCTCATTGGATTGTTTAATCCATACCTTTCACTTTTCCATTGAGATTAGTATTGAGCTTATACCACTAGAATTGTGGTTTGTTGTCAAGTGCCATCGAGATATCATCTGACACTGAAGACATTCACACAACCACCATCATTATATTTGAATGGTCATAGGTTAAAAGATAGTTTTCCTATTTTTGTAGATTAAAGATAGTTTCTTTCTTTCGTAGATTAGAAGAGACAGTTTTCTTGCTTTCATAGATATAGTTTCTTGATTTCATAGATTAGAATAAAGTTTTATTGTTGCTGTAGGATAGATAGACTTTTCTTTGATAGATTAGATAGTAGTTTGCTTATTATAGATTAAGCGTTAGTTGGTAGTTCTTCTTTCTTTCAATAAAATAGATTTACTTTCATGCATTAGAAATAGTTTTGCATTGAGCATTTAGTACCGTTGCCTCTTAGATTTCCTTTCATGCATTAGAAATAGTTTTGCATTGAGCATTTAGTCCACTTGCCTCTTAGGCTAGATAGTTGTTCAATGAGAGGTTTTACTTTGATTACTTGTAGTAGTTAGTTTCCTTTGCTTACTTGTCTATTTTCTTTAGTAGGTTAGCTAGGTGTCTTTACTTACTTGTCTATTGCTTTAGTAGGTTAGTTAGGTGTCTTTTCTTGCTTGTCTATTTTCTTTAATAGGTTGGATAGGTGTTTTTTGCTTGCTTGTTTATTTATTTGCTTTCATAGGGTAGTGTCTCATCGAATGTAGGTTGGCAAGTTAAAATAGTTTTCTTTTGTTAGTTGCTCATTGTTATGCTTAGTAGTTTTCCTTTGCTTATTTTTGAACTAGTTTGCTTTGAATAGGGTTTTTTACTTGTCTTCTTAGGACTATCCATCGATCCTTGGCCCAAAATTACTTAGGTTACCAAATTTCAATTTTCTTAGTAGGGTTTGTTCATTAGATAGCTTTGTTTGAGTAGATTAGCCTTAGATAGCTACCTTCCTTAGTTAGACTATTCTCCTACCAGCCTTCTACCTTTAGCATATATTTTTCTACAACTCTAAGTTTACTCACCCCATGTTGACAATTTAATTGAGGGTTTTTAGTGTATTTTTAGTGCATATAGAACACCCATCATTTTTGGCGTCGTTGTCGGGGAGTTGTCTCAAGGTAGGAAATATGTAGGAATTAGATCATTTCTAAACCTTAGCATTAGTTTGGTGGTGGGGAAACTTTAAGATGAGAGGTAAGAACTTGTGCATCTGCTATAGCAGGTTCCCCCAAACCCAATGGTAGTTTTTGTTTTTGTTTTCTTTCATGAACAGACCTAGGGACCCAAAAGGTAGATATGTAGAATATTTCAACAAAGGTTCCTTCCGACCTTTTTAGGGGAAGGAACATTCCGCTCATTCCACAGACCGATACCGAAAAATCGGAGCTATCTCAACCCAAAGAACTAAATAAGTCTCTAAAGAGACTAAAACAAGGAGCACTATAGAACAAGAAATTGAAGCATCAGTAATAGTGGGACAGGAGGCAAGACCACTCAAGCCTTCCACGGAACCAAACAATACAACCTTTGTTTTCTTACCACCATCAGGAGATCCTAACTTTGTGGACATCATCTTTGTGTGAACCAAGTTTTGTCAAATGAAAAGATGAATTCGAAGGTGACCATTAATTTGGAAGAACTCTCTCAAATCCTAGCAACAACTGTGATCTCTTCTTTTCAGGAAGAACACATCTTGACAATAGTCAAGAACTTATCTACCTCTCCGGAAATATTATAAGAATCAAGGTCCTATGAGCTACAAAATGATTTTCCTCGCCAAAATGCAAAGGAAGCTGAAAAATTATGGACTACATCCAGTGGAGAGCAATCATTAAGACCTAAGATTGAGGAGTTCTCAACATCCATCTCAACAGATCCTTTATGTACTTTAGAAATCAATCATCCAAAAGAAGAAGATCTACATAGCATGATGAAGGAGAGCATATAAATTATTGTTGATGAACATCAAGATTACATTGAAATTTGGTTTCAAGAGGTCATCAGGCCACAATACTCTTCTCTTCTTCAACACCTTATGATGCCAAAACAAGTAGGTTGGTTGGTTCTTCATATCCAGGTAATCACTGCGGTAACTTTTTCATACATGGATATGAGTATGTTTCTTATCTTGCTCAGCACA
This sequence comes from Picea sitchensis, assembly GCA_010110895.2. Classification (NCBI taxonomy): domain Eukaryota; kingdom Viridiplantae; phylum Streptophyta; class Pinopsida; order Pinales; family Pinaceae; genus Picea; species Picea sitchensis. Next base: position 262,452 of record SNQJ01S0008310.1, on the reverse strand, counting down.
TGGCTACATTGAAAGAGTTCTTACACTTGAATAAAGATTTTCCCTTTCTTTTTAGGTAGGGTAGGATAGTAAATAAAAGTTGCATGTTGTTAGTTTAGCTTAGAGTCTAATGCAACCTCATTTTACATTTTCTTTTAATAAAATAACTATGAGATACATGTTACAGTGACTTGATCTCATTATTCTTTGATATTTTAGTGTGTTTTTTTCTAGAGACTTCTGTAGGTATTTATTTCACCAAGAGTAGACAGTTTTAAGGAAATATAAAAGAAGGATTCATCTTTGAAACATTGCTATACTTGAACCTTGTTGCTTGGTAAGCATCAAATGAATAATGACTTGTTGTAATTAGCCATGTTTTTGCAAAGACTTTCATCTTCTTTTTCTCAAGGCATCTTAAATAGAAGTTGCTCTTGAACCTTCACCACTATATAAGGAAGTGACACCGTAACCATCAAGCTTAGAGGTCTCTTGTACAGTTTTCCCAAGAAACCTGAGTAAGTTAGTAAAGTATCTTTATTAAAGAGTAAAAAGGAGGTCTAATTAACGGTTAGTCATGGAAACATCGCAATAACTTACAAAAGAAGAAAATGAGTTGAGCCTAGAGATACCTTTCTATTCTTTCTCAATGGTACCATCCACTACACACTAAATATATTGATTATATAATATCTTTAGACAGGCCACGTCTGCTTAAGTACCCCTTACATCGGAACAATCACTAAGGAATATATATAACGGAAAATCATCCTCTAACATAAATACCATCCCAATAAAAATAAAGAAAAAGTTGTTTTCAGAGATGTCCCCCCCATCTTCTTGCATAAAGAAATCTTATACTAAAATATTAAAATATGGAGGGCCAGTCTCTGAGGGTGTAAGAGGCTGACCCATCGGGATACTGAACAAGTTTGTTGGTAGCGGATATTGGCCTGTGGTATGACTAGGTAAACCCGTCGGAGTACTGAACATGCTTGCTAGCAGTGGGGCATTCTACCTACCGAGGATGATAATCTAACAAAAAAAAAAATAATAAATTTAAACTTGTCCTGATGTATGACATTACTTGTAGACAAAGCTGACATGAAGTATGTATGGTTAAGATAAGGTTAAGGAACTCCATAAACTTGCCATTGGTAAATAACTCTAAGACTATATTGAAACTCTCTTGCCTACCTCTTCTTATCTATATATAGGATCTCTTATCCTATAGGTGGGACCATCTTCTAACCATCTCGTCAGACCAATCTATCAAATTTAATCTTTACACTTGACATACTATAAATCTTCGGCTATTGGGGGATACTAACTGGTTTCCTTTACTTTTGATTGTGAGGTGTCACAATACTTAGGTGTGGGCGAGGGGTTCATGAGCTGACAAATGATCATTGCCTAGAGAAATAAATCTTTGCAAGAATTTTTGTATTATTTTCATGATACATGTTATTACATCAACAATCATTTTATCTTGAAGTGCTAAAATCCTGTGTGTTGTAAATTGTTGTATATGTCCTTGACATACCACTCTGTTGGTTTATTTTTGTTACAGGATGTTCATTGTAGGTTTGACATTACATTTTTGTTACAGGTTGTTCATTGTAGGTTTGACATTACATGTTTTATGCAAGTGGATTGAGTGAGAATGGTGGAAAAATCAACAACAATGGAACACTCTTAGCCTACCTCAACTCCTATTCACTATGTTTGTGGCCTCTGAGGAATCAATTGCCTCAGCCACAAAGCTCCCAAGATTTGGAGAACACTTATTTAAACACCACTAGTTTCCAAGAGAAAGCTATAATAGGGTTATCAAAATTGAATTTTAGAACATCTCTGGAGCTAAGGGATACTCCAAGGAGTGGATAAAAGAGGAGCTAATCAACCCTCTCATAGTCATCACCAGATTGATTACATGTGAAGGTAGATATTCCGTCTTTAAAGCCTGTCAATTTCGATTATTAGCTCACTTTCAGTTCCATAAGACATTGCAACTTTCCATTTTAAAGAATCTTGAGAAGATGTCTTCCCAAGTGAGGAAGGATGTAACCAATCCCCATAACAACCTATTTCACCAAGACCTTATCAAACTACTTGTCTTAGCCAAGTTGGAAAAACAGGAGAAAATGTCGGACGAGTTCATTTACCAATTTGTAAACCCTCATCTTACAATCAATACTAGCAATAATACTCTTGATCTAGGGACTATTACTCCACCCAAACCCTCATGCTCAAGCTATTCCTTTACTGGACCAAAAGTCCAAGAAACGTGTTGATACCCTTGCAACCTTATCGGGTAAGAAGACCAAGAAGACTATTTCTAATTCATGGCATGAGGAAGTGCCATATATTCAGTCTGGGGGGCATTTTCCTGAGCTAAAAATGCTAAGCATTGCCCATTTGTATAGCAAACCCATGAGAAGAGGAAGTAGGATTTCTGTCAAAATTTTGTCATACTGTCTTTTTACAAAGTCTTGGGATATTATATCAACAATTGTTTGTAGTGGTATGCTAAGCTATGTATTTCTGAAATCATTATGTGTTTTATAAACTCCTGTGCATTTTTATTTTTATGCTATAGAAGAATTCTTATACTCAAGTACTCTTTGTGACAAATATAGAGCGATTACAATTGCTAAATACTTAGTGTCATCTGTATTCCAAGCTTATGAAAAGAGGATCAGTTGCTTGAATTGTTACATATTGATGACAAGAAGTAACAATTCTCTTGTTCACCATGCCTACCAGTACAAACTAAGCCTTTTGTTAGTATCTGTCAGTTCTATTAGTCACGAGTGATCAAATTTACTCTTTCATGTGATTGATAGGGTTATTAGGTCAAATTGTTATATTTACAAGATAAAATTCTCAAATACAATTTGACATATATTGGTTGTAAAATTTTCATTGGTGTGTCTAGGTGTCAATACTACTCCCTCCACTCATCCAAGATCATAAATCTTCATCATGGTCATATCATCATTCCTTGTCATAAATTTTCAAATGATTGTCTTGGTCAAAGTTCTACTTAAAAATTGGTTTCTGAATTAAGGAAGATGAATTTGACAAAAGTGAAAGAGGTTTTTGTCAATAATAGACCAAGAAACAAAAAACTGCTTCATTTTATGCACAGGTGTTATTGTTTGAGATAAATCCCCCAAATATAGTAATTATAGGAGGGTTTCTGCACATTTGGACAATTTGACTTCAAGTCAGTTTTTCATAGGGTTGGAGAAGGAATTTGTAGTGCTTGATAGTTCCATTGTGTATCAGAAATCATAAAATTTCCACCCATATCACTTTCAGCCCAAAAATCCTCTGGGAAGGCCTCCAAAATCCTTATCAAAGACCACGCTACACATTTGCAAGTTTTGAGTAACCAACTTCAAGCTAGGATTATGAACAAATGGGAAAGTAATTTTGAAACTTGAGGAGGTTTTTGTTCATAACATATCAAAACACAATAACATATCTCATTTTTTGAATATATGTTATGATTTGGGATATATTCTATCATCTTAGAGGCCTATGCTTTCAGAAAATAAAACACTCTATTTTTCCTATTTTAGTCATATTTGCTTTTCATGTTTTCCTAACAACTGGAAGTGAAATTTTGAAAACCAAGAGAGGTTTTTATCGAGGAAATATTAAAAAAAAAAAACCTCTCTCAGTTTTTACACAGGTTGTACTGTCTTGTAGTTACAAGTGTCACATTTATACTTATTTTTCACAAGTTCGCCAGGCCAAAATTGTTGCGCTTATGGGAAGTTGCTTTTGGAACTATTTTTGTAGAGACAAAATTGTTGTTTTGAATGGTTTAAAAGATAGAGGGTATAATATACATCTCAAGGCTTCCTCACATGTCATCAGCAGCCTCCAAAAACTCCAAACCCTCCAGGTTAAACTTAGAGAGCATGAAACATTGAGTTGTCATTTATGCCATGATAACATTGTCCTACAAGACAAGATGAATTCTCTACAATGTTAGGTTGATGATATTAACTACCACCAATAATTGTTTTTGGATGCAATTGAAACACCACGAAAATCCTAAGTCAAAATCCCCTGGGCAAGAGGGAGAAGCTTCTAAAGCTAATCCACCCCCTCCTTCGCAAGTTTAGTCATAAAGGGAAATTTCCTTTTGTTTGCAGTGGGACCTGCAAAATATTAGGTGTGGGGGTAATGTTGGGCCCGAGATATGGTCACTTTTATGACGGTTATTATGCACTTTTTCCACATGTACATATGTGTTTTTCATCTTTTGAAGGAGCTTTTTGAAGAATTTTAGGATAAAACGGTATGATCGACATAAGGTACGTATGATTCATGTTTAATGATTGTATCGAGCATAATTTATCATGTTTTCACGCTTCCAAGGATCTGATTGACATTTTTTTATGTTACAGGGTGAAAATGCACTAGGTTTCTGCTTCTAGCACTCAGTCCAACACTTGCTCCAATACCCGATCCGACACTCCTTCCAGCACTACATATTGCACACAAAAGGAGGGCAACTTGATGGTTATGGTATTGGCGGCCAGTGATGGGTGAATCAGGAATGTGGGTTTTGTTCATCCTTATCCCCTCCAGCTACTAAACTCTTGAAAACTTGATTTTGAGTTGTTATGGTGGGTGATTATTGGCTAGTTGTGTTTCGGCAGTTAGGGCACAATTAATGAAATTTTCCAATTTTAGAAGAGGTTCGAACCTCCTGTGATCGACCACTTGCTCTATAAACATTATAAATATCACCGTGGTGGTCAGATAATTGTTAAGCAGTAGAAGAAGTCATGTGTTAGAGCCAAAAATGATTTTGGCTCTATTTTTGCATTTTTCAATTGCCATAATTGTATAACACTGCGTTTTTCAAGTTTTAATGGTGAAATCATTTTGCTGAGCTCATGGTGTGCGTTTGAGAAGTGACCAGGACTTGTTGGGGGGCCCACCAGTAGTCTGGTAACTGTCTTTGTGTTGTTTATGCATTTCATAGTTTAGTTGTTCTCTTTATTTCTGTACATGCATATTTTTCATTGTGTTAATTAGTTTGTTGTAGTTTAATTGTTTTGATTCTCTTTTGCAGGTTAGAATGATGAGATGTGTTAACATGTATTGATCTTGTAGATTAGGAATGGATTTGCAAATTCCTAGACTAACCCCATGTGTAATTAGATATTATATTATGCTTTCTTTTATGATTTTATAGTCAAGTTTAAAACAAAGTTTTAATTTGGGTTTTCTTTGACAGGGATTTGATGGATGGATAGAGTTAATTTCAGTTTTTAATGATAGATTGTTTATTTCAGTTTTATATAGTTTTTTCTTAGTTGTTGGTTGATATAGTTGTTAGTTTATTTTTTAATGTCATGTCTTAATTTATGATTTTAACCATTTCTTTACTACAGTTTGAATTGTTAGAATAAATATAGTATAGTTTTCATTTTATGTAATTTCCTTTCTAGAATTAAATTGCAATTATATTTCTTAGTTAATGGTTGAATCTAGTTTTGCTTACATAGTGTAGAAGTATAATGATGATCTCGTTATGTTGTTGATGGTTCATATATGAATATGCAGGGTATTTAGGATTGTTTTGTCATAGCTAAACTCTCATTGGATTGTTTAATCCATACCTTTCACTTTGCCATTGAGATTAATGTTGAGCTTATACCACTGGAATTTTCCTTTGTTGTCAAGTGTCATCGAGATATCATCCGACACCGAAGAAATTCACACAACCACCAACATTATATTTGAATTGCCATAGGTTAAAAGATAGTTTTCATGTTTTCTTAGATTAAAGACAGTTTCTTGCTTTCGTAGATTAGAAGAGATAGTTTTCCTTCTTTCATAGATATAGTTTCTTGCTTTCATAGATTAGAATAAAGTTTTATTGTTGTTGTAGGATAGATAGACTTTTCTTTGATATATTAGATAGTAGTTTGCTTATTATAGGTTAATCATTAGTTGGTAGTTCTTCTTTCTTTTAATAAAATAGATTTCCTTTCATGCATTAGAAACAGTTTTGCATTGAGCATTTAGTCCACTTGCCTCTTAGATTTCCTCTCATGCATTAGAAATAGTTTTGCATTGAGCATTTAGTCCACTTGCCTCTTAGGCTAGATAGTTGTTCAATGAGAAGTTTTACTTTGATTACTTGCAGTAGTTAGTTGCCTTTGCTTACTTGTATATTTGCTTTAGTAGGTTAGTTAGGTGTCTTTACTTACTTGTCTATTGATTTAGTAGGTTAGTTAGGTGTCTTTGCTTGCTTGTCTATTTACTTTAATAGGTTAGATAGGTGTTTTTTCTTTCTTGTTTATTTATTTGCTTTCATAGGGTAGTTTCTCATTGAATGTAGGTTCGCAAGTTAAAATAGTTTGCTTTTGTTAGTTGCTCATTATTATGCTTAGTAGTTTTCCTTTTCTTATTGTTGAACTAGTTTGATTTGAATAGGTTTTTTTACTTGTCTTCTTAGGACTATCCATCGATCCTTGTCCCAAAAGTACTTAGGTTACCGAATTTCAATTTGCTTAGTAGGGTTTTTTCATTAGATAGATTTGTTTGAGTAGATTAGCCTTAGATATCTACCTTACTTAGTTAGACTATACTCCTACCAGCCTTCTACGTTTGACATATATTTTTCTACAACTCTAAGTTTACTTACCCTGGGTTGACAATTTAATTGAGGGTTTTTAGTGTCTTTTTAGTGCATATAGAACACCCATCACTTGGGCTGGTGGACAATGCCTCCCTAGCTGAGAGGGATTGTTGATGATTAAAACTTCGTGAGACATCGTCCAAGACATAGACTGGGTAAGTTATCTTGTGAGAGGGCCCATCAGATGGGTGTTTTGTTCCTCTCTTGACTAAGATAAGATGATGTGTGCCCCTGTGTGGGGTGAGGATGCCCATGAGTTGGGTGTGTCGTTCCTCTCTGGATTGCGATGAAACGATGTGTAACCCTGTGAGGGGTGAAGGTTCCCATGTGATGGGTGTGTTTCTGACTCTAGACTGAGTTGTTATGACGTGTGTTCTCTTGCCTTGTGGACTCAATTGAGTCAGGCTTGAGATGGTACTCCGGATGATTCTCCTATGGACTTAGTGAGATAGAGTTCTGTTGAGTAGGACGTCCCTATGGCTGAGCATAGGTGGACGTGCCCCTAGTGGATGAGAACTAGTGGATGCGTGAGATCCCTTGCTATATTGTCTAAGAGTAAGATTTACATGTAACCCTAATTGTGATGTAAAGGGTACAGGTCGGTTCCACCATATGTGAAAGATAATTAATGTTTATTGTAATACTTAATTATTTTCTGAGTTATTGAGTTGAGCCTTGTTGTGCTAATATACACCACTTTTGGTCTGTCAGTATTGAGTTTAGTGTAAGTTTCAAGGAAGTAGAGTACCCTATTGTGTGCATTACGGTTTCATGGTTGGAGGATATTCTCTTGAGAATATAGAAAATGATTGTTGGGTTTTTCTCCCTTGTTGAGAATGGTTTTCCCAAGATATTTCTTGTGTTCTTGTGCATGGTTATTCTTCTTGTGATATTGGTTATTGCAACACTTGTACATTGTGTATCTGCATTTGTTTATGGTTCAAGTAAATTCTAAAATTAAATAAACCTCATGATTGAGCCTAACATAGTGAAAATTCAACATAAACAACTAATCTTGCAAAGCGCTTACCTCCTTGCCATGTTTTGGAGTGACCTAGGGTTTGAGGATAACATTGGTAGGGTTGATGGTATCACACTTCTGAAGAGATATCCCTATGGGTTGATGTGTCTCTCATAACCTTATGGTGATGTATGATCAAATAGATACTCAATCTTGGGGAGCGCTCCACTCTATTATGGATTTTCAACATTTTTAGGTGATTTTCATCCTTTGAGTGAGGGTTGATGATGTGGCACCTTTGATGAGAGAAACATAGAGTTTATGGTTTATATATTGACCCCATGATGCTATTTGACGAGATAATCACTCCCTTTTATGGAGTGCCCCACTCTTTCACGGTTTTCTAGGTTTCTATGGTATGAATGGAGGGGCTAACCCATTCCTTGCTACACATATGGACTCTATTTCTTGATCGCTTAGCTTCCTTGTTATTTTTTGATGACGAGTTTTCTATTTAATATGGATCTACACTTGATTCTCATGAAACACTCTCTTTATTGAAAACATGCAGGTGCATTTCTCATGGATCAAGGCTATTTACCATTGGATAATGGTTGTTGCACATGTGTGGAGGTTGTTGGGGTATTTTGATGACTTGGTCCTTGGTTTATGTTGTCTATTCTATGATAGTCAACCTCCTATATTGATATTGAATTCATCTACCTTGATCTATGGATGGTTTCTATACTTTAAAAAAACATGTGCCACTTGGAGGGTTTTGTTGCACATCTATTCAGATCAATTATAACATTTATGGTCCACTTCACATGAGTGCTCCATATTTTGAGGAATCTATCTCACTATTTTCATGATGATATGAGTATGTTAACTTGACAATGCAAGGATAACATCTTCTAGCAGAGGTTTTTATAGAACCCCCTGAAAAATTTATCCCTTATATGTTTATAGTGGAGGAGAGTGGGTGGAGGTTTTTGTGAAGGTTTTAACATCGGTGCACCTAATTCGAATGTGCACAGTGGTGCACTACCTCAAGCATGCACATCAGTGCTCCTAAGTCACCCGTGGACACTAGTTCTCTTACAAAAAAAAATGCCCCAGTGGTTAACAAATAAAGTGCATCGATAATCACTATTAATATAAAATACTAAAATATTGTCATTGTTCCCCAATAAAAACATGCACTGGTGCTCCTCCAATAAAAAAATAAATTGGTGCTCCCCAAAAAAAGTACATTAGTTCTCCCTCGGAAAAAAATCACATTGGTGCTCCCCCAATAATAAATCACACTGGTGCTCCAAAATATAACACCCTAGTTCTTAACAAATAAAGTGTACCGATAACCGCTATTAATATAAAATACTAAAATATTGTCAGTGCTCCCTAATAATAAAGTGCATTGGTGCTGTCCCCGAGGTGTAGGACAGTCGGTGACAGAGTGTGTTGTTAAGCCACTCCGTGATGTTAAAGTCACCGGTTCGAAACCTGCGGGGACAAAAAATCCAACCATGTTAAGGGTTGGTGTGGCTCAGGCCGGGTGCGATCCCC
>SNQJ01S0008310.1:228414-253263 GCA_010110895.2 Picea sitchensis | reverse complement strand
ATCCAACCATGTTAAGGGTTGGTGTGGCTCAGGCCGGGTGCGATCCCCGGGTGATTTTGACGGCTTAGATGCCCCTGAGTCGCGGTTTCTCAAGCCACAGGTTAATCGCAGGTCCTGCACAAATTAACAAACAAAAAAAAAGTGCATTGGTGCTCCCTTAATAACAAGGTGCACTGGTGCTCCCCTAATAAAAAAGTGCACCAATGCTCTCCCTAATAACAAAGTGCAATGGTTCTCCCCCAATAACAAAGCACATCGATGCTCATATAACAAGAACACTTGTGCATCTTACTATTAGGTGCACCGTTAAAGGACAAAATAAAAAAAATTACCAAACCAAATCAATGTGTTGAAATATACAACAAAAAAATGAGCGATATTTTATATTTTCAAAATGTATGTGTTTATAAATGAAAATCCTAATAATTATTTCATTCATTCACCAAAATTTAGAGGGGATATTCGTGCAAGAGAGATTTACAAGAAAAGTCTTTTGAGTGGGTAGATTTGTTTGAAGATCCAAATTTACATACATATTTGCATAGTAGAAATTTCAGGTATGTGATTTTATTCTATTCATCATCTCAATATTTCCCTTGATTGATTCAAACAGATTTTAGTGCATTATAAAAAAATCAAAATTCTTTCACAATTGCATTTAATATTGGAAGCCATAGTTTCCTGGTTGTTTCTCGTGGTTTTCCTCTCTATATTTCACAAGTATAATTTTTTTTTTTCAGAAATAGATTTTTATAGGGGTTTTACTTGTATATGGGGCATTTGGTATATGTTGTAATGGGGTCACTCATTTCATTGGATCCCAAACCTCGTCATTGTCAGTTTTATTTTAAAAAATAATTATGGTTCACGATGCCCACTTTACAAGAATAACACACTGGTGCACATGTTGTTGTCAACAACATCGGTGCTCCCCCAATAATAAAGTGCACTAGTGCTCTCCCTAACAAAAAACACACTGGTGCTCCCCCAATAATGAAGCACACCAATCCTCCCCCAATAATAAAGTGCATTGGTTCTCATATAACAAACACACTAATGCATCTTACTATTAGGCACACCATTAAAGGGTAAAATAAAAAAATATACCAAACCGAATCAATGAACTGAAATATAAAATGAAAAAATGAGCGGGGATTTCATATTTTCAAAATGTATGTGTTTATAAATGAAAATCCTAATCATTATTTCATTTTTTTGCCAAAATTTAGAGGGCAGATTTATGCAAAAGAGATTTACAAGAAAATTCTTTGGACTGGGTAGATATTTTTGAAGAGACAAATTTACATACAAATTTGCAGAGGAGAAGTTTTAGGTATGTGATTGTTACGAGGAAAAACTCTCTATGGCTAGGGGTAAACCACAACAGACGAAAATTACTGTAGAAATCAACTCTAATCTCAGGTATGTTATATAAATAAATATGCTAGCAGGACAAGATAAAAGGCCTACCTCGTCCAGACGTTCGATGAAGTCCACTGTTGAGCACTTGACTCAAAGAAATACACCTGTAACTTGTCCTCAACAACCAAGAAACACAATCATAAGGTGATAACATATAATTTTATCTTATTTAATGGCATAATCTATCAACATTCATAACAAGTATGCCCATGGAATAACAATTAAAATATTTTCAAGATATTAATTGGACGAGAAAAGAGTATTTCTATTAAAATGTAATCAACAGAAGTGAATGAATTACAAACTTCTGTGTTGGCACGGTTCAGAACCAAGAAACTAAGTCCCTTCCAGTTGGCCCTCCACCACTTCAATCCTCCATCAAAGGCAAGCTCATATAAGAGAGACAATGATGTTCTCATTCAATTAAGGTAGATCTTGGGGGTTGAACAATGTGTTCAAACTTAAAAGGACAAATGGATGCAAACTCAATATGAAGTGAATAATTTCTCCCAAGTAACTTTGTTCTCAAAGTTGAATTCTTCTCCTCCTTTTTCCATAGCTTGGATTTGGCCCATTTTTAGCCTTGAAGTGGAACTGAAGGGTCGAGTCGGAACATTTTGAGTATATGGAAGGTCAAGGATCATGGATCTCGTGACATGACATGGAAACCCTACACCATTTTTTAATTTTGGGCACAAATCCCAATGTACACAAGATGTAGTGGTGCAACCTATGTATACACATGTTGTACAATAGGTAGGGCACATATATGTGGAAAAATAATGTTTTTATCTCTGGGATTTGAAAAAATGGAATTCAAGTCTGCATAGGGAAATGGAAAAAGGCCTTCTGTGCAAGTTTGCATAGGGTGAGACAAATCTTGCTATAACAAATTCCCCCTAATGTGTGAGGCCAGAGGAGTATCTGTGATGGATGAAATACATTATAATGCCCAGAAGTGGAGTAATGGGGACCCAACTGGAAGAACTGGTTGCTCATTACAATATGTATTGAATTTTCCCACATGGATGTCAATTTGAATTACACTACAGATCCATGTGAAAATATACCAAACAACTATCCATGGCCATGAATAGGAAATAAAAAGGTGGCTACATGTGAAAGGCTTTCATAGTCACGAACAAGGCCCAGTAAAACCAGTCTCAAAATCAATTTGAATATATCTGTATACAATGGAGTGCAATCTAATCTCCCATGATCACTGAAGTCACATAGGTACTGGTCCAATTAGAGGTAGCAATAGCTCAAGAAATCTGTGACTATGAACTGATGTCTTCAATTCTTCTACACAAACCGCCAAAGGTGAAAGTCTACATCATGTGAATAAAAGAGTTGAGGTTCAACACAATGAGACTTTGTTTGATTACCAGTGATTGAGGTATACTGTTAATAAACGTGAGACAACCTACCGATAATGAAAGTAGGTATTAAGGAACCAAGTACATTCTTACAAGTGTGAATAGATTTGTCAGGGTTGAACACTTGAATAATCCATCGATCATGAGATATTTATGTATTCCCAACTGTCGATGGCGAGATAACCTACCACTAATGACTGCAATCCTCTAGGTACTCATAGGACTCTAGATTTCATCTCCAAAATAGATGAGTTGAAGTAGATGGAAGGAGACCTGTTGAAAGGAGAGAATTAAGGCATATCACATCATTCAGCATGAGGTACAAAGCAACATCTTGATGATTTGGAGGAAATTAGATGAGGAACATGTTCACAAACCAACGACCCTATGCATATTTCATGTGTGCCGGATGAAAGAGGTACATGAAAAATACCCTATGAATAATAGCCAATAAGGAAAAAGGATGACAAAAGCGAGGAAACCACCAATAAGGCTGATGACATCCAATACACTACATGGATCCCAATGTGTGAATAGATTTCTTTCCGTCGAGCATAAGGGAAACCACCCAGTCAGTGACAAATGATTAAATGTCGATTGCTGGGTTCAAGGTTACCTACCAATGAGAAAAGTAGGACCATGGTGCATAATAGGACTACAAGTTTCATGTAATTATGAGACACACTGAGGGTATGGCCGACATGCAAAGTCAAGAGTTCTGAGGAATGGTCGACACAGGTTGATAGACATTCTTTGAACAAGAGCATGAGACATATGGAAAAATATGGTAGCATAGACTCAATGATGAAACCTTGAGATGCAAGAGGCATCAATCAAATTCTCCATAGAGATTGGAAGAGTAACCAGTCAGGGGAGTAAACTCTCTATAACGAGCTCAACTTCCTAAGTTCATGCTAAACCCAAAATTGATGATATGTGGACTCAAAAATTTTGTGCTTTGTTCAAAGGTGACACAACTACTGCCACTATAAGATAATATTCCTTTCCTGACCATATTTTTTTGTTTTTTAATAGTCAAATGAATGCTATGATACAGAGGAGGAAACAAGTGCCGCAAGTAAGAAAACTAGTTTCAACAGTGGAACATACCTATGCTCAACGCAAGGTGCATGTGGGAGATGGACACTTAGGGGAATGTTTCCTCCTGGGTATAGGGTGTTAAGCTACAAAGGATATAAACAAGGCTCTCCTTGGATGGTGATACAAATTGCTGAGGTGAAAGGATTATAAAGAAAAAGAGAGAACCAACAATAGGCACAATACTGCGAGTGAGAGAATGAGATGCAATTACAACTTAACGCCAAAAAATGTCCTTTTTGTAATATTAGTCTACTTGGTTTGAAAAAGAGATAAAATTGCACCAAATAGACGTCCTTTCAAATCCAATTTACAAGTGTGAAAGATACAATTTCACTTGACAATATTTTCTCTTTTTGGAATGAGTCGAAAAAGAGCTTAACTCAGAATCTTGACCTTTAAAATCCAATTAACGAGTGTGAAAGAGACAATTTCACTCGACAATATTTTCTCTTTTTGAGAGAGTCAGAAAATAGCTTAAATTGGACTTGTAGGGAGTTTTCTAGGTGACATGTCATGGGGGAGGCCAAGGATCTCAAGCAGGACTTCTGTGAAAGGTTAGTAACTCACAGGTAGCTAGCACAAGCTTGGGAAAACCCAAATATTTCCAAGTCGAGGAGGATAAAATAATTGCAGAGGTTACCATATCTACAATATATCAAATAATGCCTATTATCTGGAAGGGTGTAGAAGAAGGAAGTTGAGGCTCTACAAGATCATCCCAATCAAAGGAAGCCACCCTAGGACTTGGAGGGAGTGTACTCGAAGAGAGTGGAGTGCTCCCTTGTGCAAAACTAGAAATGATAAGGACATTGTATAGAAGGTATAGAACTAGAATTAGAAGAGTGGGGTCGACCAAAAATTGCATCGATGTGACCACTTCTTCAACCATTAGTTGAATAGGATGTGAGACAACAAGGTCAAGAGACACATCACCCCCCCAAAATAGGAGTGGTGTTGGTCTAAGATTGCATCGACACGACCATTGGTTTAATAGGATGCGAGACAATAAGGTTAAGGGATGCATAAACCCCTAAAGGAAGAGGGGTGTCATCCAAATATTGCATCGACATGACCTTTGTATCAACCAAAGAAGGTTAGGAATCCAAAAACAACTCAGAACCTGAAGGGCCCCCCAGTAGGTACCATGCTTCCGGTACCACAACAGTATCAAGGAACAAATGAGTAAGGTGATCTCCTTCACAAATCCTACAAAGGAACTTGGGATTGTGTCTTACACATCTCGACTTCTCAATCATTTGAATGCCCCCATCATGACTTGTGGTGGCTAGTGACAAACCTTCAACATGAATAGTAGAGGTTGATGATGTATGTGTAGTGTGACTAGTAATGACTATATTTGTGCCCCCAGCATGACTTGCAACAGCTATTTGTTGGTATTCAACATGATCTACAGAGATTTTTGACCAATATCCAACATGGCTAGCAGAGGTTGGTGATATAAAGCCAGTATGACTTGCACTGACTAGACTGGTGGTGGTGGCTAGTTGTGGCATTTGAGACCAAGATCCTGGGAAAGACTGGTTTTGAGAAATTACAGTCCAAGAAGCGTTCTAGTATACACCATGGTCCTATGCAGTGGGACAATATCCTCCTCCATACTGATTCATAAAGGGGTGTAAGGGATTTGAATTTGAGGAAGCCACTTGCGAAGAGAAAGTGACATGAAAAGGGTTACTCAGGTGAGGATATATGTTTCCCTTAGATGAAGGGACTTCATGAAGGGAGTTGCCCATACTATAAGAATGACTCCCTTTGGATGGAAAACCAAAGTACACACAAAGGTCCACCATGGGAAAATCATTCATAGGAGCCAACATAGTGGAAGAATCATAGGTGAAGGAAGTGTAATAAGTAGAATGACCACCCATTTGAGCACTTGCTCCTGGAAAATTGGATTCGTAGGAAGGAAGATTCCAACCTCCTACCATAATAGTTGTTTGACGGATATGACTCCTACCAAACACAAAGGGAGAATAAGGAGACATCATGCCCCCAGACCCAAAACTAGGATTCACATAAGGAGACGAGACAAAGGATGGAAAGTGCGAAGACATGTCTAGCATACCATGAGAAAAATGATTAGAGGCCTAAAGTATTGATTGAGTATCATGATTATTCATACCATTATGAAACACAGATGGATTCGTCCCCATGAAATGAGTGAATGTCATGGGGGAGGTAGTGTTAAATGAGGGAGCCAAAGGGACTCCACTATTCATGATAATGAAAACTCATGACACAATAAAAAATCCTAACGCCAACTAATAATCAAAGAGCACACCAAAAATAAACAAAAGGCCAATATTCACACAAATAGGATAAAGTGGATGAAAGGGGCCTCCCTCCCTAAAGTAGGCATGTCTTTCCCAAGAGGGGCCTGAGACTCCTCGCTAAATATCAGAGGTATCAGAATCAGTTATAAGGGCCCTCGTGGGCTTAAAAACCAGTCAGTCAGATCCCCCCATAGAGGTAATCCTCCATAAAGGTTGTGTGTTTTCTGACCCTTATTTGACCCAGGGTACCTTTAGAATAACCCCTACAAGTAACCTATGTGGTACCTATGTCAAGAAACTAAGAAACAACGATATAAACGATGCACATGCGAACATTCGTAATTAAGGTCCACCGTGTGGGAAGGGTAACAAAGCCTGAAACCTCAAAAGCACCACCTCTGACAGAGGTAAAGGTACTAGCAAGATCCCCATATACGAATAGATCCCCAGAAATATATTGACGCTAAGAAGGTATCGAGGGGATATCCCTTCAACCAACCTCACATGACCTCGTGTTTAACTCCAGTGTAATTGGAGCCTCCTGACATCACCAATTATACAATGTATTTCTCCACTACCTTAGTCAGAAACATATGTTGATATAAAATCCTTGGAGAATTTTACTCACAAAATCCTATTCCGAGGCTCTAAATCCTAATCTAGTTTGTGCACCTCAGAAAAATAAAATTGTTTCTAATCAATTTTAAATTATAGCGTTACTTTTAGTGGCCTTGCTTACTCAAAAAGGTGCAAACTAGTGATGTTATGACTCAAAAAGTAAAATAAATGAATATGAATGCAATGCAAAGTCCTAACTTCAATTCCTAATAAATGATATGCTTTTCAAGATGAAATTCTCAATTTGGTTCTGCAATTCCAAATAAGATGCAATCTTTCTTTACATGCACTCAGATCAATGAGAAGGACTCAAAAGATCAAATGCCAACAATGTAAAATGCCTAATATTTTTGTATTTTCAATATAAAAGAATGAAAATGCAAGGAATGAACAACAACTTGATATAAAAACTCTACTGTATGTAAACAACAACAAACCAAGTAGGAAATCAAGGAGAAAAAACCTATCCCAAGATGCAAGGACAATCAAATGAAAAGGATGATGAGAAATGAAACACCCAAAAATTCAACCAAAGAAAGGTTTCCTATCATTCCACATACATTTAACAATCATAACAAAGACCCAAGAAGACTCAACAACCATCAAAATTTATCCAACAACCATAAAACTCAACAACCAAGCAACAAAGGGTGATGTACATGACTGTTCATGGGGAAAACGCATATATACGCCTCTTGTAGGAGGAAAACATGCATATGTACACGACAATGAGGTAAAAATACACGTATATGTGTTAAAACACAACCAGGATAAGGAGAAGGCTAAGAAAATTAGAATCAGAATGAATAGAGGTTGTCAAGCAGTCAAACTACAAGAAAATCAATATAAATGAGAGTAATCTAAGAAGAAGAAAAGTCCAAACCCTGAAAAAGAATATTTTATCCCTAGTATGATCGCCAATTATGTTACGAGGAAAATCTCTCTATGGCTAGGGGTAAACCACAAAAGATGGAAATGACTACATAAATTAACTCTAATCTCAAGTATGTTATATAAATAAATATGCTAGCAAGACAAGATAAAAGGCCTACCTCATCCAAATGTTTGATGAAGTCCACCGTTGAGCACTTGAATCAAAGAAATACACCTGCAACTTGTCCTCAACAACCAAGAAACACAAGCATATGGTGATAATATATAATGTTAGCACATTTAATAGCATAATCCATCAACATTCATAATAAATACGCCCATGGAATAACAATTCAAATATTTGCAAGATATTAATTGGATGAGAAAAGAGTATTTGTATTAAAATGTAATCAACAAAAGTGAATGCATTACAAACTTCCGTGTCGGCATGGTTCTGAATCGAGAAACTAAGTTCCTTCCAGCTGGGCCTCCACCACATCAATCCTCCACCAAAGGAAAGCTCATATAAAAGAGACAATGAGGTTCTCAATCAAGTAGGGTAGATATTGGGGGCTAAGCAATGTGTTCAGACTTAAAAGGGAAAAGGGATGCAGACTCAATATGAAGTGAATAATTTCTCCAGAGTAACTTTTCTCTCAAAGTTGAATTCTTCTCCTCCTTTTTCCATAGCTCAGATTTGTCCCATTTTTATACTTCAAGTGGAACTGAGGGTTCGATTCTGAACCTTTCCAGTATATGGAAGGTCAAGAATCATGGATCTCATGACCTGACATGGAAACCCGACACCGTTTTTTAATTTTGGGCACAAATCCTATTGTACGTGGGTTGTAGTGGTGCAACCTGCATATACACATGTTGTACAATAGGTAGGGTGTGTATATGTGGAAAAATAATGCTTTTACCTCTGGGATTTGCAAAAAGGGACTTCAAGTCTGCATAGGGAAATGTAAAAAAGCCTTATGTGCAAGTTTGCATAGGGTGAGGCTGTTAATGCTATGTAATTTTCCTAAGGCTGCGGAGGCAATCACAGAGGTAACATCAAACCACTTGGAGTCTTGGATCTAGCCCTCCAAGACTCAGAGAGGTCTCTCTCTTTTTTATTTAACTTGGTTTGTATGGGATGGATTTTAGGCTAGCTATGAAAGTAATGAATGTATGGGGTTGGTGTTTTGGTTTTTAAATAGTTGTTTTGGGACAGCGAGGAGGGCCATTGGGCAAATGGGGTCTTCACTTAAATATGTGATTCACTCTCATATCTGGACAAAGTTCTTACATAGGGAAAGGTAGCAGAAATGTTGGATCGAATTAAGTTTTGATGGTGTCGATTTGAGGAAGAACTAGGGGAGGAAAAACCCAATCAAAGGAGCAACTAAGAATTCCTTAACTGAGGTTTTTAGATGAGTAACATAAAGATTATCAAAATAAAATATGCAAAGTATTTGCCAATAAATTATGCTCTGTTACTATCTTCTGACAATAAGAATTGACAACAAGTGAAAAGATGACAGGAAAAATACTTAACAGAGGAAGAACGCCACCAACACATCCTCACAAGAATCCTGTAAAAAGCATGCCCATTACTGATCAATCATTAAAGATTACAGAAAATGTTTCAGGCCAAACACAATCCACGGTCCAGCAAAATAAAACACACCCTCATAGGTCGAACCCTCTCCTCTCAGCCCGAACCCCTGTTTTGTCTTTTACATATGTATAAATAAGAAAAATATCTCAGTCCTCCAAGACTCGAGCTCATAACTCTGCTTTCTAAAAATAGAAAAGAAGTTACAAAAATCTCGACACCTGTAGACTGTCTCTAAAACAAACAAAACCAAAAACCAAAGGAAAGTTAAACTTGGTAACTGCTGCTTCGACATCTGGCATACTGGAGGTTGTTTAAGATTTGCTGGCGAATAGACTCTAACAACATCAAAAACCAATGAATGCAGAAGTCGTTGAATTCTTGAGGTTGTTGGAGATTTTCCGCCAGTTGGAGGATCGATGCTCTAACCGCTGCCATGTGTTCCCTGTAACTGAATTCCCTATCTGCCATATGTTTCAGTCAATGCCTAAATGCTGGGATATTTTGCCACATCTTTCCACCTGAGTAGTCTCAATTTTCCTAACTGTTCTGCATGGATCTACTGATATCTATGTCACTCGAATATCTGGATTTGATAGTGAAAATCCAATATATGTTTTGAAATGTGGAAACATGGCTGGAAAATTCCATCCTTGTCTGTCACTACTTCACCACTGGTATTTTGAAAAATTGACTGCATCAACATTTTGGACACACTCTCAGAGGTTTCGGTCATCACCTTCTTAGCTTCCTCAATGTTGTGAATTTCCTTGACACTGCTGCACATCCATAATTTCACGATGGTCATATGGTTTGTTGTTAATGTGCCAGTTTTATCACTACAAATGCATGTTACAGACCCCATTGTTTCACAAGCTGCAAGATTGCGAACAAGTGATCGATCATTCATCATTTTCTTCATGGAAAAGGTAAGGCTAAGAGTCACAGCCAAGGGAAGTCCCTCTGGAACTGCAACCACAACAATAGTCACTGCTATAGAAAAGAAGTCCAAAATTTCCATAAAGTCATTTTCGGACCAGTTCCACAGTTGGCCACTGCTTATCTTCCTGCCAATCAATCCTTTTGTTAATACTGCAAATGTAATAATGGCCTACACCATTGATCTTGACCTGTAGTGGATTTTCATCAACACCACCTTCACTCAGGGTTGCCATCAATTTTCCCCTTTCAGTCCTCATGCCTACTGTTGTCACCAACATCCTCCCAGAACCATCTTGGACCTCTGTTCCTGATAAGAGGAAGGGCTTCTCTTTATTCACATTTTCAGGCTCACTCTCACCTGTTAGGCTCGACCCGTCTATAAGAAAAGAAAATCCAGATACAAATAGCTCATCTGTAGGCACTTGATCCCCAATCGATAAATGCACTAGGTCCCCAACAACTAGATCATATATTGAAATTTTTTGTCTATAGCCATTTCGCATTACCTATATAGATATCTTCTTCTCTCTATCTAAATCCTTAAATTGCAGTGATTGATGATAATCACAAGTTTATGTTACAGATACAACTAGTATAATGTTGAAAACAATGCCGAGACCATCATAAGCACCTTTGGGCCACCCTTCTTTAAAAATATGAACAAATAAAGAGATAACTGCACAAACCGCAAGGATCATGAGAGTCATGTCCTGCATTGCTTCCCACACAAACATCCAAAATCCCTGAGGTGGCTTCTCCATAAATCTGTTAAAACCATAGACCTTTTGTCTTGTTTTCGGAATCTTCCTGTGATTCTGTAGCTGACACTAAAGTGATCTCTTTTGGTACTGCTTGAGTACTAGGGCCCTATGCCAGTGCAGTTTTTTATTTTGGCTTAGATGACAGAGAATTGTTTAGGAAAAGACAGACCACTGCACAATCATCCACTTTGGAATTTGGATATTTTAATCTCCATGCTCGAACAACATATTCCACCAAAGCTCTGGCTACAGTTGCTTGAGAAGGTGTCGATGCCACAATGTCCACAACCTCCTTATTAGACAATACATCCTAGACCCTCATCACAAACCAGTACAATGAACTCATATCTTTCAGTTAAATGACGGTAAGAGACATCAGGCACAACAATCAGGCCAAAGTCCTTCATACAGAAATCACCAAAATATCTATCCATAGCCAGCACTGGACCATTAACCATGGACCCTATTTCTTCATCCAATCCAATATAGTTCAAGTCAGCTTCATCAACCACTAATTGGCCATCAACGGTCTCTGCAATAGGATTTATCTCAAGAAGTGTACATTCTGTTTCACAGAATAGACCATTTATTGATGTATCTCTATCAACAAACCTGGGGGCTAGACCTTCTACAACTTTTGCAACATCTTCATCTGTTATTCCTTTGAAAATTTCAATAGGAACCTTTATTATCATGTCAGGATACTTTTCTGCAAGGTCTTCAATACTGGTTCTACCCTTACTACATGAAATTATAACAAGACCAATAGACACACGGTCAATAATTATGGCAAAGTACATTTCATTAGCAAGAGACAAATTATGGCATATGTACACCTTGTTCACTGGTTTCCCTTCAGGTCTAGTCTGTCTAGCAATAAGAATTAGTCCTAGCATCTTCACTGCAATGTCCTCTGCTTCATCAATTTTGGAAATATGAACACCCCCATCAAACCCATTTTTAAATGTTCCCAATCCTCGACCACCAACAAGTGCTTGACTTTTCACAACCACCTCTTTCTCTCTAGGAAATGCATCTCTGATGGCTTGTTTCACTTCTGTAACTGAAGATACAACAATACCTTTGGGAACTTTCACTCCGCATTTGCTCATTAGACTTACACCCAGTGGTTATTCATGGACATTGAGATGACAAACTTGATGTTGTTGCCACGATTTCCCCGATCTGACTGCTGTAACATCCTTGGTAAACAACCGAGTAGCTGATCCTCTCACCATTTTCCTTTTCTGTAATGCGTTTTACAATCTCCATATTCTAATGCTCTTCGTGGGCGCATGTGGCCTGAGAAACAACAACAATATCACATTGTTTGGACACCTATATAGTAACCTTGGGGCACAATCTCCACTACATATGGCGCATCAAAATCTGGACCTGCACACGTTGACTGTCGTCGCCTAGCCATTACTTGACAAAGAAACTCTGGTCGACACCTGGGCGCACAAAGTAACTTTGTGTTTTTATTTTTAAAGTTTTGGGAATTAATCCCACATTCACGTGGTAAACTAAACTTTTGGTGTTAATATGAGCCAAGAGACACATGGTCTTTCGATGAAGTGAGCTCGAGGCTGTGCTCTAGAGTTTGGCGTTGGTGTTGGCGTTGGTTTGTGTGTTTGTTGTTGGTTTATGAAATGGTGCTTATCCTCGATGTTGAGTATTCAGAGGTTGGCCCTAGGCCAATATAATTTTTTGGATTTTTTTTTTTTTAAATTTATATTTTGAAAAACCAAAATAGAACACTCTTCATAAAGGCTGAGGGGCCAATTTTGGCTTAAAAGACCAAAAATTGATTATAAAAACCAAATTTGGCTAATAAACCACAAGAATAAAAATTTTCCATTCAAACCAATTCATAATTTTTTGCTAAAATGCACCGGAATTCTGACATGCTTCGAAGTTCGCGTGTTGTTTCTTGGCTTATGCTTGGTCAGAATCGAGCGCTTTCTGCTGCCTTCACTATGCGTCATGAGCAAAATCATAATCCCTGAAATTGATAGATATTATTCAGAATACTGATTCCCTATTATATAGGGTTCTAACAGAGGCAAATCTTGCTATAGCAATGATTTTATTATGTTCAACATATCAATCTTTCCCCTGATTGATTCAAACAAATTTCAGTTCATTATAAAAAATTAAAAGGGTTTCACAGTTACATTCAATATTGGAATCCATATCTTCTTAGTTGTTTCTCTTGCTTTTCCTCTCTATATTTCACAAGTAGATTTTTTTTTAAGAAATAGATTTTTATAGGGTTTCTTTACTTGTATATGGTTCATTTGGTATCTGTTTCAATGTGATCACTAATTGCATTGGATCCAAAACCCGGTTGTTGTTAGTTTTCATTTAAAAAAATGCTTATGTTGTTTGCGGTGCACACTGTATAAGAGCATGCATACCGATGCACATGTTCCCGTCAACAAAAATGGTGATCCCCAAATAAAAGAGAACACATGTTCTCTCCCCAATAAAAAAAGTGCACTAGTGCTCCCCCAATAACAAAGCTCACTTGTGCTCCCCCATTAACAAAGCACATTGATTCTCATATAAAAACAACACTAGTGCATCTTACTATCGGGCACACTGTTAAAGTGTAAAATAAAAAAAGAATTACCAAACCAAATCAATTCTCTGAAATATACAACAAAAACATGAGCGAAAAATTATATTTTCAAAATGTACGTGTTTATAAATGAAAATCCTAATCATTATTTTGCCAAAATTTAGAGGGGAGATATGTGCAAGAGATATTTACAAGAAAAGTCTTTGGAATGGGCATATTTTTTTGAAGAGACAAATTTACATACAAATTTGCAAGGGAGAAATTTCAGGTATGTGATTTTATTCTATTCATCATCTCAATATTTCCCCTAATTGATTCAAACAAATTTTAGTGCATTATAAAAAAATAAAAGGGTTTCATAATTACATTAAGTATTGGAAGCCCTAGCTTCCTGGTTGTTTCTCTTCATTTTCCTCTCTATATTTCAGAAGCAATTTCTTTTTAAGAAATTGATTTTTATAGGGTTTCTTTGCTTTTATATGGGGAATTTTATATCTATTGCAATGCGATCAGGCATTGCATTGGATCCCAAACCTTGTTGCTGTTAGTTTTATTTTTAAAAAATGTTTATGCAGTTCATGATGAGAACTGTATAAGAATATCCCATTGATGCATATGTTCCTGTCACCAACACTGGTGCTCCCCCAATAAAAAAGTGCACAAGTTCTCTCCCCAATAAAAAAGTGCATCGGGGCTCCCCCAATAACAAATGCACCAGAACAATTGATTTAAAAATAAAATAAAATAATTCATAATCATTCATTTATTATTTATGTAATTGAATTTAATTATCACATGAAATACTTATTTTCAATTGTTTTGTTGTAGAAAAGAAAAAAACATTAACACATTTAGCACATAAGACATGACGAAGAGGAATAAAAGGGTTGATCGCAAACTTTGTGAATACTTACTTCTTCAATATTACTTAAAATTTCATTTTTGTTATGATATTTATATTTGAATAATTCATTTACCCTCATCCATGGATGTCTTCTATAGGTGCTAACATACAAAGAAGAGTCAATTGAATAATTGATAGACATTGGGTTAAGTATGGGTTGTGAGTAGGGATGACAAGTGCAAGGGGAGTCATCTTTGACTTCAAAGGAAATAAGATTATTGGGTTTTCATGGGGGCTAGGTCGCACTACATATAATCAAGAAGAGGCCCTTGCCGTATATATGGGACTACATCTCATTCCAATAGATAATTAAGCTAGAATAGTCGTCATTGGTGATTTTGATTTAATTTTCAAAAGGATTCAAAAAATATTTAAAAAGGATGATCCCAACCTTATGTGGATACCACAAAATCAGGACGACGGAGTAAAAAATTAATTATGTAAGATATCACCACATTTATAGAACCCATAATGGGAAAGTAGAATCCTTGGGCAAGGAAGTAAATCAATTTGAACAAATCACCCTAACAATCAATGAGGAATATTCTCAAATATATTTACCTTAAGTTATCTATGTTCCTTTTGTAAAAAATTCAATTCCCTCAAGGAGAATTGTCAGTCCAAGAAAATTAATGTTGAACTGAAAGGAATGGGAGGGGATGTGACTCTGCCTCCATTCATCTCATGAGTTTCTGTCATCACTCAGATTCATACAGCATTAAGAAGACCTCCCATATCAAAGACAGGAGGAAATAAATTCACATCACACATGAAATCTCCTCTCCATCTGATGTTTTTTAAACCAACCTCATGTGAATTGATGGATCTGTGTGGAAATTTCCCCTCAGTTAAGGTTCTTTTGAAAAACCTCATCCCCCTCTGTCTTGTAAGAGTCATTGTCTATACGGGAACTACAACACAATCAATGGCCTCGACATTGAAGATGTTATTCACCTCATCATTTCATTATATAGTGTTCTCCTTTCCCTACTAGGATTCAACGTCAAAATTGCACAAGGAATTCACTTTGGGTAGAGATTGGGAATTAAATGGATTATGGAAGTATTAGAAATACATAATCAACATCAAATTCTCACGATTGTATTGGAATTCCCATTTTTTGAAGCATCCTCTCTGCATATTATTTTTCCTAATTATGTGGCAGCATAGTAGTCTTCCCTGCAATTGCATCAAATGTAAATTGGAGAGGATGTAGGAGAAATTACAATCACAACAAACAGAAATGGAAACTCTGAGAAATTCAAATGATCAACTAGCTCACAATTGCAAGAACAAGAGGCCAATAAAAACAAGGAATTATCTCTGGTTCTCCGTGTTGGAATATTAAGAAGAGGCCAATAAAAACAAGGAATTATCTCTGGTTCTCCGTGTTGGAATATTAAGAGGGGTTGAATCGCGATACCTTTGGGTTGAATCAGTATTACCCCTTTTTCACAATTAGCAGTTACTTTTTATATTTTATTGATTACCACAATAAATAAAAAATGAATTGTATGCAAAATCAGTTATATAAATATATTTAGCAGTAATTGCAAGTTTTTATAAAGAATAGTGAAGGACACCAATCCTTTTTAGAGAACCAACTCTAGGACACACAAATCCCCTTCTTCAGGGCACCAACCCTAGGAAGCACCAAATCCCTCGTCTTTAGGGCACCAACCCTAGGAATCACCAACTCCATTGTATTTAGGGCACCAAACCTAGGAAGCACCGACTCCCTTGTATTTAGGGCACCAACCCTAGGAAGCTCTGACTCCCTTATCTTTTACAATTTTCTTAGTAAGGATATGAATCCTTCCATGCTTCTCCCTTCCACCCTCACTTCATAAGAACCAACAGTTCTTCTTCTTGGAATCTACTTCTATTTTGATATTCTTATCTGGACTGCAAAGACACTTTCTTCTCACCACTCTTTCTCATTTATATACTCTTCAAACTAGTGTGAGCTATGAAACATTGTGTCCCTTTGTTTGTACCATCACATCTCTTCATTAACAATAATCTCGTTTGTTTTTCTTTATTCAAATATTATCGAGAAGCCTTTTCAATTTAATGGAAAAAAAAATCATTAATTGATCACAGGTATGGATCGATTTCATTTAAATCAATTTCATGTCTCCGCAAATATTTCAAAAATCAAATTATGTCGAGGCGCTTCCTTCAAACCATTTACATATGACAATAGGCGCAGAACCACAGGCTTATTAATTTAAGCACCGCCTCTTTTTTCACCCTTTTTTTCTTTATTCCATACGACCACATGTGGTGACCATGTGTTAGGACAAGCAAGTGCTTGATCACTTATCACAATCAATGATCATGTTTTAATGTCACGATGAGATGGATGGTTCTCATTTACTTCGGAACTTCATCTATTCATGGCTCCTGGACTCTGGAGTAGCAATTCCTCTGAAGTGATTACCTACCAAATAAGTCATAAATAGACGGTGACGGATTTGTTTTGGTTAACACCTCCACTTACACTATCCTTCCACTATGCTTGATCATTAGTTGAGAGCACTCCTGAATTATATCAACGGTTAGCATTAACTTTGGCCTTCGATGCTTCAGGTAGTTTAGAAACTGGTTTCCCCCAATGTTCATACTCCCGAAGTGACGTAACTTGCTGACTTGGCACTTTCCTATTGGCTTCCATGTGTCACTTAGATTCTTGACTTACACATACTTGAAATGAAAATTTCATCTTGACACTTGTCACCATTTGATTGTGCCATGTGTTCTTGTTGACGTGGTATGTTGATGTGAATCTCCTGATGTGTGTGCTACGTGTCTTCCCTTATGGATCTAAAGGTCATCATGTATTCTCTAGATCTGATGGTCCTTCTTTATGGCTTACTCTATCCTTCCACTCAACTTGATCCAATAGTCGAGAATTCTCCCGGAGTAGATCAACGATCAGGGATTATTGCGAGGTCCCAACTAGCACGTCGTTTAAAACTATTGTCGAGCTCTACAATGGAAACTGCTCATTGGTAGTGGAACTGATGCCAACCGTAGATCTATCAGCGGGTGACCATAGATGTTTAGTGTGTATTGTGGAACCGTAACTTGCGCGTGGTTTATCCCGGTGCCCAAAATATGCAATTGAAGTTGTGCGATTGTTGGTGGATCAACCACAATTGTAGATCTTTGAATTGATGAGATCTGATGGTCTAGACTAATTGTGGGATTGGAAATAACATGTTGTTTAATTCTCCATCCACGCTCCGAAATAAATCCCTACCCTTGATCTGGAAGTTACATATCCAATGGTCATGAATTGATATGATCGTTGACCATTCCTCCAACGGTCCTTCTCTTGTAATCTGACGGTCTAGACTAATTGCGGGATTGGAATTAACGCGTTGTTTAATTCTCCCTTCTCTCTCTGCAATCAATCCCTGCCCTTGATATGGTGCTTGTGTATCCAACGGTCATGAATTGATATAATCGTTGACCAATCCTCCAATGGTCCTTCTCTTGTAATTTGATGGTCCCGTTTTGTCCCAAAATCTACATTAGTGGACATGATCCTTCCTCAATGCTTTTGTAGTTTTACTGTGCGGATTTCAATCTTGATTGTGTTTCTGCAATGCACTTTCCCTTCCGAGCTTCATGTGCATAATATATTTATACCATATCATCATTATAATGTAATGAA
Organism: Picea sitchensis; assembly: GCA_010110895.2. NCBI lineage: Eukaryota > Viridiplantae > Streptophyta > Pinopsida > Pinales > Pinaceae > Picea > Picea sitchensis. The sequence continues at coordinate 235,100 of SNQJ01S0008310.1, read as the reverse complement.
ATCAGTTGTTGACATCAATGACAATATGTCCAACAATTTCCCCCTTTGTCATTGAGGGCAACACACTAACTTCATACACAAACTCTCCCTATGATGATGTTTTTCTCCTGTGAAGTTACTCTCCCCCTTTGACATCAATGGTAGAGGGGATATTTCTTCGCTGCCCCTATGGTAATGATCCCCTTGACCATTCGATTTTTAATGAGGTTTTTGAATTACTCCTAATTTATGTCGGAGATTTTCAAAAGTACTCTTGGGCAAAGGTTTTGTGAAAATGTCTACAATCTGTTCTTTGGTGTCTAGATACACTAATTTAACTATTTTTTGGGTGACCTAATCTCTTAGGAAATGGTATTTAATTGGGATGTGTTTCATTTTCGAATGATTACTGGATTTTTAGATATACTTATGGCACTAATGTTGTCACAGTTAATAGTAATATGATCATTATATTTTATTTGTAGGTCTTCTAGATTTTTTTTCATCCAAAGAACTTGTGTGCAGCAGGATGAAGCAACAATGTATTCTGTCTCTTCTATAGAGAGTGATGTGGATGTTTGTTTCTTTCTTGACCATGCTACCGAACGTTTTCCTAAGAAAAATTCTCCTCCACTGGTGCTTTTCCTATCATCTATGCTACCTGCCCAATATGCATCAATATATGCAGTTAGATTGAAGTCTTTATCTTTTGGATACCATAATCCTAGTTATAGTGTTCCTTGAAGGTATCTAAATATTATTTTTACTACTTTTAAGTGGGTTTCTTTAGGTGCAGATTGAAATCTCCTCACGATTCCTACAACCTATGTGATGTCAAGTCTTGTTGCTATTGAATAGAGCAAACTTCCAACCACAGATATATACATCGTTTGGTCTACTTTTGGTGAGTAATTTTCTAGACTTAGTTTACATCCAATGACCATTGGAGTACCCATAGGTTTACTGTCTTCCATATGGAATTTCTTCAACATTTACTGGATATATCTAGTTTGGGAAATAAATATTCTATTTTATGTTTGATTTACTTGTAAACCTAAGAAGAATGATAGTTCTCCCAGCATAGACATTTCAAACTCTTCTTGCATTTTGGTTGCAAATTTTATGCTTAGTGTAGTGAGATTACTCCCAAATATGATGTCATCTACATATACTACCACAACAATCATGTTTTGATCCTCAATTTTGATATATAATTTGTTTTCAGTAGCCCCTCTCTTGTATCCCTATTTTTGTAGATACTGATCAATCCTAGAGAACCATGCTCTGGGGGATTTTTTAGGACCATATAGAGCCTTTTTAGTTTGCACACATAGTTGTTGGATTACTAAGAGGGGGGGTGAATCAGTAATAGAGAAATTTAATCCCTTTTAACCATATAATCCAAGTGTTATATCAATGAAGCATTATCATCCAATAACTGTAAAGTAAATAAGAAATGAGCAAATGAACAATCATACACATACACAGTACACCAGTGTTTTACGTGGAAACCCAAATCGGGAGAAAACCAAGGAATTATTTTTCTTATATGTCTTGAAGAATTACATTCATTGGAAACAAAAACTTCCTTTGTTTTCCAACTACAATTGGAAGGAGGCTCCAACCCCCTAGTTTCTCAGGCTACAACCTGAGGGAAGCTCCAACTCCCCAATTCTCTGGCTACAACCAGAAGGAGGCTACAACCCCCAATGTTCTCCAGCTACAACTAGAAGGTGGCTACAACCACCTGTCCTTGCCCCGTCCTGCCACCCTGAAGTAGATAAGTAGAGATAGTGGAACCATTGTCACACTATCACCATGGATATACGCTATAAACTTGTACCAAATAAATATGAACCATGCATCAACCATACATAAACTTGTACCTCAAACAGCAATCAGCACATTACCATAATAAAGTGCATCAACCATGAATCAACTTTGTACCTCAACCTATAATAAATGTGTACCTTAAACAGTTGCATCAACCATACACCAACACGTAATCAGCCTTAGAAAGCACCATCAAAATAATTTATCTTCCTTGCATTTTTCAACCATCTTTTCTTCACTTTCCTCCTTAATTTGGCTTAGATATACTTTGTTTACCTCAAACACCTAGATATTCAATATTCTCAAATTAATGATTCAAATGGAGAGCCTTTCCTCTTATTTATACTCTCCAAGTGGCTTCATTAAAAACATCTTCTAGTCCACTTGGCCCACTTTCCTTTATTTTAGGGGTTGGGTCCACTTCTAATTTCTCATTAAATTTATTATTGAAATTATTTATTTTGTATTGAAATTATTTATTTTGTATTCACTTTGAATTATAATACACTCATCACTTCACTTTATTATTTATCTTTTAAAATCTCTTAAACCACTTTGATTACTTTGACCTTTTGGGGCTTCTAGAAGACATATGAGGGTCCTCCAACTTCGTAAGGCCATAACACTCAAACCGTGAGGAGTTATGTGACGTTCTACAAACCACAAGAAATGGCATGACATGTACTATCTATATAGAATAGTATTATCTGAAAATATATCGTAACTCATACCGTTACCCATCAAACAAACTTGGGTCCATTACCCAAACCTGGGGTCTCCAACTTCTCATGGCCATAACTCTCTAACCATGAGGAATTATGCGTCATTCCACATACCATCGGAAATAACATGACAAGCACTATCCATATAGGATATTTTCCCTGAAAAATTCACTTTCCTTCATCTCATTACTCCACAATTAAGCATGGGTTCTCTTAGTCCACAAAGCGTCTTCCCATGAGGGCTTTCACCATAAGGGGACCACTTTGGAGTTCATCCATATTTACTTCTTATCAACCATGACAAAACAATAATGAGTCATATTTACATCAAACAATATTAGTTCCATTACCCAAACCTTTGTGCTACGAGGCTTTCTTCAAGGGTTGACATCAATGACAACTAACCTTAATCAACAATATCCCCCTTTGGCATTGATGGAAACATTCTGATGCAATACTTAAATCATATCACTCATTCTCCCCCTGTAACCATGCCTTTGTCCTCTACATTTGATAAATCATGCTCTCCCTGGAACCATGCCTCTATCCTCTGCATATGATAAATCTTCTTCTCCTGGAACCATGCCTCTGTCCTCTGCATCTGATAAATCTCTCCCCCTTTGTCATCAATGGCAAAGGTATCTTCCTATCCATGGTTTCTCCCCCTAACAAACTGTCCTCTTATGGTGCTTCCTTGTGTACATCTAATACATATAAGATAAGCATTCAAAAAGCATTCAAAAATTAATCATTTTTGGAGTAGAAGTAACACCAAGTCTTTGGCGAAGATATTCAAAGGCTTTCTGTGGAAGTGGTTTTGTAAAGATGTCTGCCACTTGTTATTTTGTGCCCACATACTCAACTCTGATGTTCTTTTCTGCAACCTGTTCCCATAGAAAGTGATACTTGATTGGAATGTGCTTTGTCTTGGAGTGCATCACCGGGTTTTTTGAGATATTGATGGCACTTGTATTATCACAATATATTGGAATGGGCTCATCATACTCATCCTGCATATTTGTCAAAGTTTGTTTCATCCAAAGAACCTATGTACAACATGTTGTTGCTGCAATATACTCTGCCTCGGCTGTAGATAGAGATACCGATGATTGTTTCTTGCTTAGCCATGATACCAAACACTCACCTAAGTAGAACGTTGCTCCACTGGTTCTTCATCGGTCATCAATACAACCTGCCCAATCTGCATCTATGTAGGCAATAAGTGATATATCTTTTCCTTTTGGATACCATAATCCAAACTCTTCTGTTCCTTTTAGATATCTAAAGATCCTCTTTACTGCTAATACATGTGATTCCTTTGGTGTTTCTTGAAATCATGCCACCTGTCCAACTACCTGCATTACATCTGGTGTGGATGTTATCACATATAGTAGGATGCCAATCATTGACCTATATTGCCTCTGATCTGTAGACTTTGAATTGTCATCTTTGATCAACTTACAACTGGTTTGCAATCTTCCATTCTGAACCTCTTTAGCATTTCTCTGATATACTTGGTTTGAGAAATAAAAATTCCTTGGTTGCTTTGGCGTATCTAAAGTCCCAGAAAGAAGGATAGTTCTCCAAGTAATGAAATTTCAAATTCATTCTGCATGTCTTTTACAACTTTTTGGCTTAACCTGTCATCATCACTACCAAAATTAATATCATCAACATAAACTTCAATTAATAAAATATTACCTTGACTTACCTTGATGTAGAGGTTGTTGTATGCACTTCCTTTTCTGAACCCTGCCTACTGCAAATACTTATCCAATATGGAGTACCATGTTCTAGGATCTTGTTTTAGACCATACCAGGCCTTCTTTAATTTACACACATAGTTTGTGTTCTCTGACAACTCAAATCCTTCTAGTTGTTCAATGTAGACTTCTTCTTCAAGTTCCCCATTCAGAAAAGATGATTTTACGTCCATCTGATATACTTTAACATTTTTGGAGCATGCATAAGATAAAAGCAAACGAATTGCTTCCATTCTGGCAACTGGGGCAAATGTCTCTTCAAAGTTGATTCCTTCAATCTGTGCATATCCTTTACATACCAATCTATCTTTGTTCCTTGTAACCTGTCCATCTTCATTCAATTTATTCATGAAAACCCATTTTGTGTCGATTACATTCTTATTCTTTGGTCTTGGAACCAATTCCCAAGTGTCATTTTTTTCTATTTGATCCAATTCTTCATCCATGGCCTTATTCCAAAATTCATCCTTGCTGGCTTAATCAAAATAGTTTGGTTCAATTGCAGATAAGAATGTTAGGTGTGTTTGTTCTAGTGAACGGATTTTTCTTCTAGTCTCAACTCCTGCATCTTTGTTTCCAATAATATGATCTGAAGGATGATTCTTCTATACTCATTTTCTAGGTGTCTTTGGAGATACTTGTTGAACTTGCTCTTCTAATTCTGTCGATTCTCTTCATCTTCATCTTCCTCTTCTTCTTCTTTTTCATCTTCTTCTTCAAAAAGTTGTTTCATTGATTTTTTTTCTTCTTCCTTTGATTCTGGTCTACCTATTTCATCAATTGTTACGTTGATGCTTTCCACAACTTTGTTTAATCTTAGATTGTAACACTTGTATGCTTTCCTTATACTTGAGTAACCAACAAGTATTCCTTTGTCCACACGAGAGTCAAACTTTCCAATTCTTCCATCTTCTCTTTTGATGTAGCATTTGGTTCCAAAAAAACTCTAAAGTGCTTCACATTTGCTGGTCTTCCTTTCCATAGCTCGTAGGGAGTTTTATCAGTGTTGTTTCTGAACATTACTCTATTTTGAATGTGAACTGATGTATGCACTACCTGTGTCCAAAAAATATATGTCAATTTGTAATCCATTAGTATTGTTTGAGCCATTTCATGTGCAATTATCATCCATTACGATAATGTTCCTTTGTCTTTGAACCACTCTCTGAACCAATCTATGAATCCATGCTCTCATCCACTATCATATATCTATTAAAACCTACTAAGTGTTCTTACAAATCCATCTCTGTCCATATTTTCCAAGACTCTACTTGTGCAACTGTCCATAATGCTAACCCTTTTATCATTATACTATCAAATTGTACTTACGCTAACTGATTTCTCTGAATATGTCTTCTCAAACTCTGGAAGTTGCTCAAAGGATGGTTCTTTGGTATGTCATAGCTATTGCATAGACTCCCCATGTCTAATATTCATATTACTTGGGAATTTCTAAGCTGAATGGCTAAGAACAATTCCTTCTTTGATGTGTATTCATCATCATCTTCATTGGTAGATTTATTATCTCTCTGAGCTTTGAATTCTTTATTTCTATATGTGGATTCATCTTTCACTACAACATCTGAAAGTACAATCTCTTGAACCTGTTCCTTATTTATCTGTCCTTCCTTTCTTTCAATTATTTTCCAAACCTTTCTGTATCTAACATCTTTCCTTTTCTCTATAGAATTTTCTTCATCTCGTTTTATTGTCAATCTTGCGATCTCTGGTACCTGAGCTTTGTTCACATGTTCTTCCTTTTTTCTTATCCATACTTTCTTATATCCGATATCAATATTGTCTTTCATAGAAGTATCGATCATGCTTCTACAATCACTGGCTATGTGTCCATAGTTATGACATTTGTAACACTCAATGTTACGTGCGACCACATAGGCACGGTCTTCTTGAACATTTCTTTTATAATCCCTGCAATCTACAACCTTATGTCCAAAGTTAGTACAATAAAAACAATGACCAAAAAATAAATTTTCATACCTGGGAGTGAATGATGTTCTTTGTGGCATAGTCCTTCTGAATTTGTTCTTTGACTGATCATGATCATGATTGAATCTTTTTTATGGCTTGAACGTGGATGGTATTCTTGAAGATGTATCTTCAATAGTTTTCTTAGATTCTGGTTGACCATGATTCCTTCCTTTGAGTACTTCTGCATAACTCTTTCTATTTTATTCATTCTTCTTTTCTAGCAATGTAGAGTGCTTCTGTTCATTCTCTACAACTGAAGTGGTTGTTTCTGTCTCTTCAAATTTCTTGTTGAGCTTGTCGATTTTGAATCTTAGTGTGACAACTTCTTCTTCAAGATTCTCAACCTATTCTTCTTTCTTCATTATCTGAGACTTCATGACTTCTTCTGTTCTCTTTTCTT
>SNQJ01S0008310.1:205169-226510 GCA_010110895.2 Picea sitchensis | reverse complement strand
CATCAAACAAACTTGGGTCCATTACCCAAACCTAGGGTCTCCAACTTCTCATGGCCATAACTCTCTAACCGTGAGGAATTATGTGACGTTCCACATACCACCGGAAATGACATGACAAGAACTATCCATATAGGATATTTTCCTTGAAAAAATCACTTTCCTTCATCTCATTATTCCACAATTAAGCATGGGTTCTCTTACTCCACAAAGCGTCTTTCGGTGAGGGCTTTCACCATAAGGGGACCACTTTGGAGTTCATCCATATTACTTCTTATCAACCATGACAAAACAATAATGAGTCATATTTACATCAAACAATATTGGGTCCATTACCCAAACCTTTGTGCTACGAGGCTTTCTTCAAGGGTTGACATCAATGACAACTAACCTTAATCCTAGTTTTCTGATAACATGAAACCTTTTGGTTTCTCAACGTAGAATTATTATTCTAGTGTTCCATTAATGAATGTTGATTTGACATCCATCTAATAGATTTTGAAATTTCTTAAGCATCTAGATGCTAGGAACATTCTGATTGCTTCAAGTCCTGCTACTGGAGAATTTTTTTCTTCAAAATCAATACCTTCTACTTGAGAATATCCTTTGCATACTAATATGTCTTTGTTCTTCATAATTTCCCCATTTTCATTTAATTTGTTCTTGAAGATCCACTTAGTTCCTATCACATTCTTGTTCTTAGGTCTTGGAACTATTTCCCTAGTCCAATTCTTCTCTATTTGATCTAGTTCTTCATTCATTGATTTTATCCAATCTTTATTTTTGAAATCTTCTTTAACTGATTTAGGTTCAATTAGGGATAGCATTGCTTGTTCTAATTCAAAAGCTAGTTTCCTTCTTGTTTCCACTCCTGTACTTTTATCTCCAATGATCTGGCTTTCAGGATGATTCTTCTGAACTCTTTTTGATGGAGTTCTTGACAAGGGCATTTCTTCATTGCCTTCTTCATCTGTGTGAGGTTCATTTTCTTGTGTTTCATCATCAGCTTCTTGCTGAGATTATACATCATCATCCTCTTGTTGAGATTTTATATCAAGGCCTTGGGATATGCCCTTTATTAGATCATCTATTTTTACATTTGCACTTTCCACTATTTTTAGTAGTCTGAGACTATAACATCTGTATGCCTTTTTATTCGATGAGTATCCTAATAATATTCCTTCATTAGATCTTGGGTCAAACTTTCCTATGTTATATTCATCATTCTTTATGTAACATTTACTTCCAAAAATTCTAAAGTATTTTACAGAGGTTGGCCTCCCAAACCATAGTTCATAAGGGGTTTTGTCATGGTTGGGTCTCAACTGAGCTCTATTAAGTATGTGAACTGCTATGTGGATTGCATATCTTCAATTTTTTTTTGGAATTTTGGATTCATTTAGCATAGTTCTTGCAGCTTCTTGAACCGTTCTATTTTTCCTTTCTACCACTCCATTCTGTTGAAGAGTACTGAGAGATGAAAAATATCTTTTGATACCATGGTTTTCACATAATTGATTGAACTCTTTAGAGGTGAATTCTCCTCCATTATCTGATCTTAAACACTGAATTTTTAGATTTGTTTCATTTTCTACAAGAGATTTATATATTTTAAATTTCTCAAAGGCTTCTAATTTTTCTTTTAAAAAGAAAACCCAGGTCACTCTTGTATAATCATCAACAATCAACATAAAATAATGTTCACCATAAGTGATTTTGGTTCTAGTAGGTCCACATAGATCTGTGTGAATAACCTCTAATGGTTTAGTTGTGGAATGCTCTTTTGTTTTGAACCTAACTCTTGTTTTCTTTCCTATTTGAAAATGTTTATAAATAGGATCAGAAGGCTTAATAACTTTTGGCAGGTCCCTAACTGCCTCCTTTTCATTGTCTTTGATCAATTTGTCAAAGATTAAATGCCCCAACCTTGTATGCCATAGCCAACTTTCATCTACTTGGTTTAAGCAACATTTGTCTCTAGGAGTTTTCATGTCTTGAGTTTGATCTACTTTATATGCATAGCTTTGATTATTATATTCCTTATTATAAGTTTTACCCACCAATCTCCTATTATTAACTTCATCAATTTTAGGAACAATGTTTTCATAATCTTTCTCATTTGGTACTTCAGATTTTATTTTCCATGTGTTCTTATTCTGTTTGTTAAGGTTTCCTATTTTTAGGGATTGCATTGGTAATCTACATTCTCTGGTTTTATGACCATAGTTGTTGCATTTTTTACATTCAATATTGAAGTTTTGCAAAGGAGTAAATGAGTTGTAGTTTCTCTTCTTTGTATTGTACCTATTGTTCTTATATCTTTGGAAATTTATGTTATTGCATTGTCCATAAGATTTGCAGTGTACTGCCTTATGTCCAAAATTATTGCAAGAGTAACAATATCCAATGAATAGATATTTATTAACGAGATTCCTTCTGGTGATTCTATTCTTCCTGTCATTTTTTACTTTAGTAGGGAATGTTGATTTCTGTTTATGTGGAACAATGTTCAATGGTATCATATTTTCCTTATTATGTTCTCTTCTTAAGGAGCCCTTTAGAGCATCTGTATAACTAATTGGTCTTTTGACAGATCCTTGTGATGTAGAAGTTGAGTCTTGGGTGTATACCAAACCAGTCTTGTTGTCTGGTGACCTTTGACTACTGATAATTTCATCCAAGATCTTTGAACTATCTCCAAAGTTTGATCTCTTCTTTTCTTTCTCAAGTTCACTTTTTAGCATCTTAATCTCAGCTTCTAGTTTCTCACATGCATTTTTTTTATCACTAAGTTGTTTTAAAATGATTTCTTCAGTTTTATTAGCTTCTAGGAGCCGGGACTTAAAATCATTGATGGTTTGTTCTGACTCCTTGAGGGTTTTGGAAACTTCCCTCTCTATTGTTTTAATAGCTTCTTTAATCTTTAGAATCTCTCTTCTTAGTACCCTATTTTGTTTTTTAGTTTTTCCTGGATCTTCAATTACCCTATGGATTTCTTCTTTGAAGTTCCCTTCTTATTCATGTTCTATATGTTTATCATCTTGAGTTTTCATTCCCATAAACAAAATCTATGAATCTTCATCCTCACTTATGTATGAAGAGTTGATGTCTTCTTTAGAGTAGAAGTTTTTTTTTTCTTATAAAATTTATTCTTGTATTGCTTTTCCTGGTTGTGAACTTCTTCATCATTTTCCTCGTGTATGGGATAGGAACATTTGTTAGCAAAGTGTCCAATTCTTCCATAGTTGAAACATTTGAAAGGTGAATTTCCTTTATATTTTCCAAATCCTTTATGGAGTTTCTTTATAAAGTTGGCCTCTTCTACATATGATATAGCTGATGACTTATCATTGGTATTTTTCTCTTCCCTCATCTTTGTCTTAGATGCTTTGAAGGTTTTTTCATCTTTTGTTGATTTATCATTCCCTGTTCTCATTTCATATGTTGTAAAAATTCCATGAATCTGATCAACTGTGAGTGTGTTTAGATCAGATCTATCTTCAATTGTAGAAATCTTTGCATCATATCTCATAGGTAATGACCTTAGTAATTTTTGCACAATAGGTTTATCTGTAACTTATTCTCTCGTTGCTCTGATTGAATTAACCAATTCATCTACCCTATGAAGGTACTCAACAATATTTTCGTCTTCTTTCATTTTCAGATTCTCAAACTGAGTTCTATAGGTATGTAGTTTAGCTTCCCTGAAGTTTTCATCTCCTTCCTATAAAACCTCCATTTTGTCCCAGATTTCTTTGGCCGATTTACAATGCATAACCTTTACACATATTGCATTAATTTCTATTGAGTTGTTATTGTGGATTTTATTTCCTGCAGTATCTTTGGGTGGAGTAGTTGGTGCAGTGTAACCATGTTCAACAGATTGCTAGACATCAAAATCAAGAACCAACATGAATTTTTTCATTCTTATTTTCCATAGAGCATAGCTTCCTCCATTGAACAATGGTTCTTTGTTGTTAAACATTCCCTCTTGTTGAACCATCTTCAGGACCTACCTTCCAATTGTTATACTATGTTGAAGGCACCCTCTCTGATACCAATTGTTGGAATACTGAGAGGGGGGAGGGTGAATCAATATTACCCCTTTTTCAAAATTAGCAGTTAATTTTTATATTTTATTGATTACCACAATAAATCAACAATGAATTGTATGCAAAATCAATTAAATAAATATATTTAACAGGAATTACAAGTTTTTATAAAGAAAAATGAAGGACACCAATCCTTTTTAGAGAACCAACTCTAGGATACATAGATCCCCTTCTTCAGTGCACCGACCTATGAGGCACCAAATCCCTTGTCTTTAGGGAACCAACCTTAGGAAGCACCAACTCCCTTGTATTTAGGTCACCAACCCTAGGAAGCACCAACTCCCTTGTATTTAGGGCACCAACCCTAGGAAGCTCTGACTCCCTTATATTTTACATTTTTCTTAGTAAGTATATGAATCTTTCCATGCTCCTCCCTTCCACCCTCACTTCATAAGAACCAACAATTCTTCTTCTTGGACTATGCTTCTATTTTGATCTTCTTATTTGGATTGCAAAGACACTTTCTTCTCATCACTCTTTCTCGTTTATATACTCTTACAACTGGTGTGATCTATGAAACATTATGTCCCTTTGTTTGGACCATATCATCTCTTCATTAACAATAATCTCATTTGTTTTTCTTTATTCAAATATTATTGAGAATCCTTTTCAATTTAATGAAAATTATTTTCATTAATCAATCATAGGTATGGATCAATTTCATTTAACTTAATTTCATGTCTCTGCAAATATTTCATAAATCAAATTTTGTAGAGGTGCTTCCTTCAAACCATTTACATATGACCATAGGCGCAGAACAACAAGCTTATTAATTTAAGTGTTGCCTCTTTTTTCACCCTTTGTTTTTTTATTCCATACAATCACAGGTGGTGACCAGGTGCTAGGTAAAGTGAGTGCTTGATCACTTATCATAATAAATGATCATGTTTTAATGTCACGATGAGATGGAAAATTCTCATTTACTTCAGAACTTTGACTATTTGTGGCTCCTGGACCATGGAGTAGCAATTCCTTCGAAGTAATTACCTACCAAATAAGTCATAAATTGGTGGTGACCACTTGTTGTTGGTTAACACCCCCACTTACGCTATCCTTCCACTATGCTTGATCATCAGTTGAGAGTGCTCCCGAATTAGATCAACAGTTATCATTAACTTCGGCCTTTGACCTTTCAGTAAGTTTAGAAACTGGTTTCCCCCAAAGTACATACTCCCAAAGTGACGTAACTTGCTGACATCACTACTAACTTAGCATTGGCCGATTGGCTACCACGTGTCACTTAGATTCATGAATTACATGTACTTGAAATGTTAATTTCATATTGACATTTGTCACCATTTGATTGTGTCATGTGTCCTTGCTAACGTGGTCTTATGATGTGGATCTCCTGATGTGTGTGCTACGTGTCTTCCCTTCTGGATCTAATGTTCATCATGTATTCTCTAGATTTGGTGTTCCTTATTTATGAATTACTTTATCCTTCCACTCAAATTGATCCAACAGTCGAGAATTCTCTCGGAGTATATCAACGATCAGGGATGATTGCGGGGTCCCAACTAGCACGACGTTTAAAACTATCGTCGAGCTTTGCAATGGAAACTACTCATTGGTAGTGGAAATGATGCCAACTGTAGATCTATCGGTGGGTGGCCATCAACAGTTGGTGTGCATTGCAGAATCATAACTTGCACGTGGTTTAGCTCGTCTCCCAAAATCCGCAACTGAAGTTGTGTGATTGTTGGTGGATCAACCACAATCATCAATCTTTGAATCGATGAGATCTAACGGTCTAGAATAATTGTGGGATTGGAAATAATGTGTTGTTTAATTCTCCCTTCGCACTCTGCAATCAATTCCTTCCCTTGATTTGGCACTTTCATATCCAACGGTCACGACTTGATCTAATCATTGACTAGTCCTCCAACAGTCCTACTCTTGTAATCTAATAGTCTAGACTAATTGTGGGATTGGAATTAACATGTTGTTTCATTGTCCCTTTGTGCTCCACAATCGATCCCTACCCTTGATCGGGTGCTTTCATATCCAACGGTCACAACTTGATCTGATCCTTGAGAATTTCTCCAATGGTCCTTCTCTTGTAATATGGTGGTCCTAGTTTTTCCCAAAATCTACATCAATGGACATGATCCTTCCTCGATTCTTTTGTAGTTTTACTGTGGATATTTCAATCCTAATCGGGTTTCTACAATGCGCTTTCCCTTCTGAGGTTCATGTGCGTCATCTCTTTATACCAACTCTTCATTATAATGTAATGAAATCATCTGTTGACATCAATGACAATATGTCCAACACTCCATGTTGTCAATCCACATTCAACCCAACTTTGGTCTCTTCGTTGCCATGTACATAATCATCCCCTTGAATATTCCATCCAGCAAAGGCTCCTGCCATAAGAAGGATCAATCGTGTCCTATGAAGTTATTCAACCCACTCTGCATCAGTCTGTGCATGACGCTCTGGAAGCTACTCGTGGAGAAGTGGATATAGATCTCAAACTCAATTAGGATAGATATATGCAGTGTAAATTTCCTTTTTTTTATTCTCCTATGTAAAAATCTATCCATGGAAAAATTGCAGCAGTTTTGATGTATATTTGAGAAGATTTAAGAATAGCTGGGACATATGTAATATTCTAGTTTTGCTTTAGGCCTATGGCCATTTTTAAATTTTGTACATCAAGGATGTTTTTTCCCTGATACAACCCTTTTTTTAATAATAATTATAATTGTTTCTATAAAAAAAAAGGTATGGGTTGTGAGTATATGTTGAGGTATCAAGGTTTATTGAACAATTTGTAAGTAGTTATGTTGTTTAACTTTCCTTGTTTTATAATTAATGGAACAATAATAAATCTTGTATTAATTATATCGATTGTGCTTTGTCATGGTGTATTAAACATGCAAGAAACAAAGTATGGAGTGCATCCAACATAAGATATTTTGAGAGACGATATGCATCATGGCTTCAAAATAATGTGTATTATTTATGAAATAGTCGTTGTTATGGTAAATTTTTTGATTTACGCAATCATATATATATATATTAGACTTTGTTTCTATGTTTGTAGATGGAACGTGAAGAGGTGGAACATCAAAGACAAGCTTATCAAGAAAATAATAGGTTAAATAACCAAAGTGAAATATCACCTACAAGTGATGAAGAAATGAGATATGCATGCAACTCGAACGATGATAGCAGTTCAAGCGATGTTGAATGACAATCAATATAATTGAATGTTACTACAAGTTGTATGCTTTGGAATATTTATCTGTGAAAATCATGAATTTTGTTTAATGTACTTGACATATTGTCCCAATTGCATGAGGACATGTTACCAATGAGTGTAACAATTACATATTGGTTGCATTTTGATTATTGTGGACCTTTACATTATCCCATTTTGTATGATGATGGGTCACTTATTCATATATAATAAAATGAGTTTCTTATTTTATTGCATTGTCAAATGTTGTAAAATGTTGTGTTGTTGATCAATTACTATATGGATGATTTACATTGTTACAAATAACATAGGTTTAATCTATTGGATAATGCATTAATGCAATAATTGTATCAAAATACAATAACAAAAATATAAAATCAATATTATTATAAAAAATATTTGATTTCGAGATGATTAATTGAAAATTAGTAACAAAACATTTAATTAAAATATATACATATCAGTGCACTGCATTCTTTTGAACTCACTAAATGGTGCATTTTTATGAGTTATATGCATTGGTGCTAAAAATTGTGAGAAAGAAATGTTTCTTTAAATGACATAATGTATGATTATATTTTTATCATTTCAAAATATTTTGGTGCACATGATAACAATACACACTAGTGCATGCATAAAAACAAAAAACATTGGTGCTTCTCATTTATGTGTGCACATCGATGCTTCTCATTTATGTAGGAACACCGATGATCTCATTTATGTATACACATCGGTGCTTCTCATGTATGTATGCACACCAGTGCTTCCCATTTATGTATGCGCAATGGTGCCTCTCATTTATGTGTGTGAACCGATGCGTTGTATTCAATACCAAATTGGTTTGTTTATTACCAATAAAAACACCAAAAACAAAACCTCTACTACAACCTCCGTCTGCCCAATTTTTTTTTGAATTATATGGAACATCTATTAAAACCTCCACAACTAATAACATAGGTTGTAACGAAGGTTTTTTTTGAAAATTTTGCCAAATTTTGTAACACTAAAAACCTTTGCAAAAACCTCCACTAGAAGGTGTTCTCCTTGTAGTGTGAGGAGGCTTCTTGCACATATTTCCATGCAATTTTGTTGAGGATGCCCACATATTGGAAGGATTTCCACTTGTTTTTCTACCTTGGGATGATATCATATGATACATGGTGATCTAATTATATATTCTTCATGGGACAACTTGGTCATGTAGGCCACATGTATGTCCATAGTTGGTTATTGAGCAAATATATTGAAGATTGACTTGACTTTTCCACATATGGAGTTTTTTGTACACGTGTCATGCTACTTTATGGAGGAACTCCTACTTTCTTCACCTTTGGCTCACATATGGGATGAATTTCTAGGAGGGAGCATGTTGGCACAGGGGTAGACCCAGGGTTCAACGCTTAACAACACACCAAAAAAACCCCCATTACCGGCTTTTTCAGCAACACCTGCAAAGTAGGTGAAGTCTCATCCGAGGTAGAAGCAGGGGGGGTTACAGGATGCAAGTGCCAATAACTAGGTTGGGACACGATTCTTTGATAAGAGCACTTCACAGAATATTCTGTTAAAGTTTAGGAAGTGAACATGTGTTAGTTTATTAAGCTCATTAACACCGTAGAACATAATCAAAGACTGATAAGCGCAATAACAACAAGTGATTATGTACCCTTAACCCTTAACACTTAGAACTGTGAGTTAATTCTAGCATTCATTTATCCTTTAACATAAGTAAAGTACTTAAGAAACAAAATATATATTCATTACACATCATAATCAAAGGACTAAGAAAATGCATAACATAAATGATACTACACAAAGGAAACCATGAAACACCAAATATACATGGTTCACCCTAGGGTGGGGCTACATCCACAAACCGCTTCGCCTCTTTATTATTCTCCAAAATCTTACATCCAGTCACTCTTGTGCACTAAGCCATAGAGTCAAACTTCGCACAAGACGAGAGATCTGTGCACTAAGCACTATATCCCCCTTCTTTACCTTCCAAAACTAGGTCAAATGCACAGAGCCAAAATCTCTTATCACGACACTTAGCACCTACTCCACACTGTGTTACGAGGGAAAAACTCTCTATGGCCAAGGGTAAACCACAACAGACAGTTATGACTGCATAAATCAACTCAATTCCATTGTATGCTATATAAACTAATGTGCAAGATAAGAAATATGCCTACCTCGATCCAACATTCGATGATGTTCCACCGTTGATCACTTTGACCCAAAGCTTTATACTTGCAAAAATTTCTCAACAAACATGCATAGAAAGTATGGTGATAGTATAAAGGGGTTAGCACATTAGATACCATAATCCATTAATAAACATTACCAACATGCCCATGGATGATAATCATATATTTTCACGATACCAATAGGACGGGAAAGGAGTATTTCTATTAATAATTGATCAGCAAAAGTGACAACATTACAGACTTCCGTGTCGACTTGGTTCGAAACCAAGGAACCAAGTTCCTTCCAACTGGGCCTCCACCACTTCAATCCTACACCAAAGGCAAGCTCATAGGAGAGAGACAATGAGGTTCTCTCAACAATAGGAAAATAGCTTGGGGGTTGAACACTATGTTTAGACTTGAGGGACAAAGGGATGCAGACTCAATATGAAGTAATTTCTCCAAAGTAAATTTTCTCTCAAAGTTGAATGCTTTCTCCTCCTTTTCCATAGCTCAGAATTGTTCTTTAATAGTCTTCAAAATGCAACTGAAGGGTCGAGTCGAAACATTTCTAGTATGTGTAAGGCCAAGGATTAGAGATCTCCTATCGTGACATGGAAACCTGATTCCATTTCTTTATTTTTTGGCACAAATCCCAATGTATGCGGGTTGTAGTGGATCATCCTATGTATACACATGTTGTATAGCTTATAGGGAGCGTATATGTGGAAAACTGTGTGTTTTTGGATCTAGATTCATCAAAAAGGGATGAAAAGTCTGCATAGGGAAATGGAAAAAGGCCCTTTGTTCAAGATAGTAATGGTGAGGCAAATCTTGCTAACAGATGCCCCCTAATGTCTGAGATCATAGGAGTATCTGCGATGGCCAAAATACATTATAAATAACCCAGGAGTGGAGTGGTAGAGACCCAGTTAGACGAACTCGATTTCTCATTACATTGTGTACTGACTTTGCATACATGGCTGCCAAGAATACAATGCAGATCCATGTGGAAAATATACCAAATAAGTGTCTATTGTCATGAATAGGCAAATACAAATGCAGTTATATGCCAAAAGTTGTCATAGTCACAAACAAGGCCCAGTGAAACCAGTCTAAAAAATCAATCTGAATATATTTGTATACCATGGAGTACAATTTGATCTCCCATGATCATTGAAGTCAAATAGGTGTTGGTCCAATGAAAGGGAAGCAATAACTCAAGAAAGTTGCAGTCACATAGTGATGTCTTCAGGTTTTCTACACTATCTTCCAAGGGTGCAAGTCTACATCATGTGAATAAAGGAGTTGAGGTCGAACACAATGAGACATTGTTTGATTACCGGTCATTGAGGTATACCATTAACAAATGTGAGACATCCTGCCAATAATGAAAGTAGGTATCAAGGCACTGAGTACATTTCTACAAGTGAGAATAAAGGAGTCGGTGTCAAACACTTGAGAAATCCATTGATCAGGAGACATTGATGTATTCTCATCTATCAATGGCGAGAGAGCCTGCCACTAATGACTGCAAGCCTCAAGGTACTCATAAAACTCTAGGTCCCATATCCAGAATAAATGAGTTGAAGTCGATGGAAAGAGACTTGCTGAAAGGAGAGCATTGAGGCATCTCTCATCAGTCATCATGAGGAATAAAGCAGGAGCTTCATGATTTGGTGGAGATCGGACGAAGAACATGTTCATGAACCAACGACCTTGTGTGTCTTTTGCATGTACCAAATGAAAGCGGTATACGAAAAAGACCCTCTGAATAGCAGCCAATGATGAAAACTAATGAAAAAGGCGAGGAAACCACCAATAAGGCTAATGGCATCCAAGACACTGCACGAATCCCAAAGTGTGAATATATGTCTTGCCTTTGAACACAAGGGAAACCACCCATTCAACGACCAATGATGAAATGTCGATTGTTGGGTTCAAGGTGACCTACCAATGATGAAATGTCGATTGTTGGGTTCAAGGTGACCTACCAATGATGAAAGTAGGGCTAGGGTGCATGATAAGACCATAGTATCATGTGATTCTAAGACAAACTAAGGGTATGGCCTACATGCAAAGTCAAGATTTCTGAGGGGTTTCCGACACAGGTTGATAGAATTCCTTTGAACAAGAGCATGAGACATATGGTGGACTCCAACAGCATAGAATCAATGATGTGACTATTAGATGCAAGAGGCATCAATAACGTTCTCTATAGGGACTGGAAGAGTAACCAGTCGGTAGAGAAAACTTTGTAATGAGATCAACTTCCTAAGGCCATGCTAAACCCAAAATTATGATGACACAAGTATTCAATAATTTTGTGATTTATTCAAAGGTGACATGACTGCTGCCAATTATAATATAGTACTCCCTTCCTGCCTGTATTTTTTGTTTTTTCATAACAAATGAATGCTATGATACAGAGGAGGAAATGAGTGTCACAAGTAAGCAAAACTAGTTCCAGCAGTGGAATGTACCTAGGCTCAATGCAAGGAAATGCATGCGGGAGATGGACACTCGGGGTGATGTTCCCTCTAGGGTATAGGGTGTCAAACTACGTGTTGAAATAGATCTTAAATTTTTTATCCTTAAGGCCTAGATTTTTATTTTTTGTGTTTTTCAGGTTTTGGCTTTCTTAAAATAAGAGTTTCGTCATTTCTAAATTCACGATACCTTTTTATCAATTTTTTTTGGATAACGAAAGGAAAAAAGTTTACAAAAAATATAAATTTTCCGACTCTTTTTTGAAAAATTATTTAAAACGGGTTGAAATTTTAAAATTTACGACTTTTAAGCTAAACTTTAAAGAATTTTCGAGATTCAGGGTTTCCTGCAAACAAATTTTTGATGCAAATCGAATCACAAAACCCCGATCCTTGATTTCTCGAAACGTTGGAATCTTAATTTAAAAACAAATTAATTTAGTCTCTTCTAAGAAAGGTTAAAGGTGAAAATAATTATGTCGCGATTCCGGGATTCACGGTTCTGTGAAAGAACATCTCCTGTCATCATGTTTCTCGAAATCCCGATTTCTCGAAATCCCGATTTCCGAAATCCCGATCCATAAGTCACGTTAAATTAAAATATTTTTGTTTTGGCCTTAATCATGATTATTTAGTTATTTAAGATAAGTTAAGTCCTGTTTTGAAAAAAGAAACAAGCCATCGTGATTTCGCGATTTCGGAGATCGGATTTCATTAACAACACACGTCTCTTGTCATAATGTTTCCCAAAATCCTGATTTCTGAAATCTCGAAAAAAAGTCTAGTCTCAATGAATTAACGTGCTAAAAGCATTTAAATCCTAATTAAAGCATCGTGATTTCGCGATTTCGCATTTTTGGAAATCGTTTTTCATCGACTACATACCTCTCGACATCACGATTTCCAAAACCCCGAAAAATGAAGTTTTCATCTTTAAATTATGATTAACATTAATTAACCTTTTTCTTAAAAACAAGATTAAAGGTAATCATTCTTAAGTGTTCATTTATGTTTCACTTACCCATTAAGTAGGTTTCTTGTTTTCTTCAAAACCTGAAGGTACTTAAATACGGACATTAAAAGTGTATCTCAGTAAAATATCTTCTGCATTAAGAGCTTTAATTTCGTGACAGTTGTGCAAATCTCGTCATTTTTTAAATATATTCAAAATAAACATTCGAATTTTTGTGTTGTCGTTCTAAGCTGAGCTCATTCATCCATTTTCTGTTATAGGTTTCCAATTAAACACAGAAGTCATGGCACCCAAAAAGGCACCAAAAAAGAATAAAGACTTGGAGGAGGAAAAACTCATAATACAGGTCACATAGGAACAGGACACAAGCGTTGGAGATATATGTAAGAATAGAGGAGGAACAATAGAAAGTGTTCTTGAATCTGGAAGTAGTCCAAAAATATTTTCAAGAAAAAAATAAGTCTTTGGAGAATGTGTTCCAGAAGGAAAGGGAGGCGAAAGTAGCTAGAACAACTTTTCAGAAGGCAGTGACTTTCTCATCAAAATAAGAGGTTGGAAAGATTCAAAAATTATCTATTTCTGAACAGGTTAAAGGGGACATAATAATAAAAGTGTGGGAAGCAAAGTTGGCCTAATATAAACGAATAATAAGAGAAGTCAATGATGATTGCCAGAGAATCTTTTATCTATTAGAAAGAGCTTAATTGAATATCGGAATAGATGACTATTCCAGATTATTAGGAGAAATCAATATTGCCAAGCACCAGCTAAGGTTTAGAGAAGAGCTGGAGGAAATGAAAGCAGAGATTTCAAAAATTAAATTGATCAATATTACAGAGATCAACAAATGGATGGTGATGTCAAATCTAAAGTTGAAAACTATTAAATTCACAGAAAAGATGATAGAAAACCGTTTGCCTGAATTGTAGAAAAGATTTTTCTTATTTGAAGCAAATGAGTTACCAGATGCTCCCAGGACTTTTGTGAAGTTTTTGGGGAAATGCGTTCAGTGTATTGAAGCGGAAAAAGGAAGTTCGTCAACGCAAGCTTAAAATCTTTTAAAATGTTTTTATCATTTAAGATTAGAAATAAATTGTAAACGATTGACATTATGTTTATGTAACCGTAATATTAGGAAGTTGGTTAGTCACCAACGAGAAATTTCGATGAAAATGCATAAATATAGTTTCAAAAGACTGAGAAAAGGATTCGGAATTTTTGGAGAGAGCCATTTTGTAATAACAGTTTTCAAATACATCAAAATATAGATCACCAACGAGATTCTGAATCCTGCAAATTTGTAGCTATGTGTTCTTCATCCCTGTTTATTATACTTTGTTGAATTTTTCTTTCAATGTTTTCCTAACGAATAATCAATTTGAAGTTATCTACATCATTGATTTATATTTCAAATTGGTTTGGATGTCAAATGATTTACAGTTTTTCCTATGAAATTGGTATTAGTAATTTTAAGACCTATAAATGTTTTGTACCTTAATACTTAACTTCCGTTAGAAGCCTTGTTTTTCTTTCATCATTTTCTATTGAAATATGAGATTATTTCTAGATTAAAGCCTCATATTTTTCTGTAGTGTTTATTTTTTATTTTACGATTCTCAAAAGTGTTACAAATCCAGGAAACGACCTCGAATGAATTTACATTACTGTTTTGAATTTTAAAATTGTTTTTCTTGTTCTCATCTCTGGAAAATTTGAAGTAACAATTGATTAAAATCATTTTACAAATAAATAAATTTTTATCATCCATGACTATCCCAAATAGAAAACAACCCAACGTCAAACCAGGCCTTCAGGATCAAACCAGTATTGCCTTTAATTTATTTAATACCATTTTACAAACAACAACTAACCGGGTTGAGTTAGAACGTTCATGGGCTACTATTGAGAGAGACATTAGCATCCAAGAACAACAGGAAGCAAGACAGAGACAGTTGAGAAACTGATTCTGCTTTAATCTTCCTTTAATTTCTTATTCCCAAATCATTCCTTTAAATCATTTACGGATGTCGTTATGGTATACTTTATAGCCTTAAAGTATAAACTCAGGAACAACATCTTTTTGGCGTTGTTGTCGGGGAATGAAGAAACGAATCTTTTCCCTGGGAAGAACGACATTGACATTTTCTGTTTTTGATAGTGAACAAGGACAGAAAACCTTCTAAGGCTAATTTTTTTTTACTTTGTGACTCCACAATAACTAAACTGGCTATTAGCCACAAGAACACCAGAAAAAACCCGGATAGCAAGCAGACCTTGCCAGTCTCCAATCTGGAAAAAAATTTAAAATCAGGAAAATCACTTAAACAAGTCTTTTTATCCACATATACTATAGGTCAACCTGACTTTACTCAATCAAACACATCGGAAACTCTTGAAAGATCACTTTCACTTCCCCCCACATTCGATACTTTCTCATTTCCTAAAGTTTCTTCTCCAGATTTCCGAAAATCTTCTCCTCACACTTTCTGAACTTCAATCTCAAATCTAACCATGGCTGCACAAGGAGGTGCTAGAGTTGGAGGTGGTGCCCTTGGAGGTGGGCAAGTACCGCTTCCTGGTATTTTTGCTAAAGTAGCTGCTAGATATGCTCCCCTTGTTCTTCCTGTTCCTCTTCATGATCTCCCCGAGAATTATATGAAAATCCTTCTGAAATTTACAGGGGAAGGTGATCCGATTGCCCAAGAACATATAATTTTTTTTTTATCAATTTGTTGACATACTCAAAATAGAACATGAAGATGTTTATTCTAGACTCCTCGTTCAAACTTTCGAGGGACAGGTGAGGACCTTGTTCCAATCCTTAGCAGCTGGATCTTTAAGATCCTATGAAGAACTTGAAAGTGCATTTATTAGAAAATGGGGAGAGAGGAAAGATCACCTCTACTACTTAACTAAATTCGGAGCCCTTAGAAAGAAAAACTCTGAGTTAGTTCTAGAATTCACACAGAGGTTCAATAAGTTGTATAATAAAATTCCAGTTGAGTTTAAACCTTCACAACCTGTAGAAAAAGTGACTTTTGCTGGCACTTTTGATCCTGACTTCGCCTTATTATTGAGAGAAAGGAGATCAATAGATCTCACTAAAATGCAGGATGATGCACATGATATTGAATCAAACATGATGGCATCAGGGAAACTTAAAGCAAAGACTAAAACTGGATACAAAGAAAACAAGAAATTTAAAGAGCAAGGTGGATCTTCATGATCAGGAAAATCCTTGGGAGATAGAATATAAGATATGGCTAGGGTCATTCGAGAACTTTCAAACAAGATCTCAAAAATGGAACTAGAGAAATCGAAAAGAGATAACTTCCCAAGAAAAGATTTTCGAAGAAATCCTGAACCTCACGGACCACAGAAAATAATTAAAAATGAAGATCCAAAAATTCCAACACCTTTTAAAACTGAAAACTATATTGGAGAGGAAGATTTAGGATATTTTGAAGAAATCGATGAAGATATTAGTAACCTTGGCGATGATAATAAATCCCCTTATTTATCAAGACAGGATTACAAAGCATCTTTAAGTAAAGAAAGTACATCGGAAGAACATGTTAGAAATAATATGACTGATGATTTCACATATCAAAATATTGCAAATGATATTATTGCTGAACTACAGGGAAAATATAATTTGAGACCAAGAAATAAAAATCTCCCAAATGTTCCGACAAAAAAGATTTTGCCAAGAAGCGAAACTGATGAGGTAACTCCAAAAGTTGCAGATAAACAGTCTGCGAAAAGAAACACAGCGGATACACAACCTATATAGTCATAACCAGTAGGAACACTCCCTGTGAAGACACAAGCTCCTATAAATGAAAACAAGCTCACATCTCAACGAAAAATTGAAAAGAAAGGTATGGAAGCCCCGAACATCGAAAATGACAAGGCTCTAGGTAACTTCAATTTGGAAAATGAAATAAATAAAATCAAAATTCCTATTCCCCTTGTTGAGTTAGCTAAAAATCCCATATATAGAAAACAAATCGCCAAAATGATTAATTTTTCCGAAGATGAAAGCCAGGCCGACATCATCAACTTAGAGGATGACAAACCTAACATAGTCTTTAGTCCACACTTCGAAGGTGCAAGAGACACCATGGCTCTTTTTTATATTACGTTAACCCTGTTTGACCACCTTCTCCATAACTGTATGTTGGATTCCGGAGCTTCCCACAATGTTATGCCAAAGGAAATTATGGAAAAACTTGGTCTTGAAATCACAAGGCCCTATGGTGACTTATATTCTTTCGATTCGAGGAAAGTTAAATGCATAGGTATGATTAAAGATCTAGTGGTAGGTTTGGCTCAAATACTTGCTAAAAGTATTCTTATGGATGTAGTAGTCGCTGATAGTCCCCCAAAGTATGGTATGCTATTATCTTGATCATTTGGCGTCAAGCTTGGAGGATCTCTCCAACTAGATATGACTTGTGCTACAATTCCAGTTTTCGGAGGCCAATACACTCGTCTTTACAGAGAGACTAGGTTAGCATTTACTGTAGGTGACCCAAACAACCCCAACAATCATCTAGTTTATATTGTCGACCAAGATTTAGGAAATTGTATATTATCTATAAATGAGGATTTTCAAGTAGATGTAGACGATAAATGTATAGAAGAAAAATTTGAAAAAAAAGAAACAGAGAAAAATGTATATAGCACTGGTGTATGGAAAATGTATTTTGATGGTGCTTCATCTTTCCTTGGAGCTGGAGCTGGAGCAATTCTTGTAGCTCCCGATGACCAATTTGTTATTCCTTTTTCATATAGGCTTCAGTGGAATGTAGATTGTACAGACAATGTATGTGAGTATGAAGCTTTAGTGCTAGGATTAGAAGCTGCTAGAAGGATGAAAATTAAGAAAATCGAAGTCTTTGGTGACACAGAGTTAATTATAAAACATGTGAATCGGCAGTATCAGACTAAACATATGAGATTACGATATTATAGGAATTGTGTCTGGGATTTAATCAAGAACTTCTTCACATATGTGAATTTTCATTTCATCCCAAGATCTGAGAATCAACAGGATGATGCTTTAGCCAAAGATGCGCCCACTTTCACACCCTCGACTTCTTTTAAATTGAAATATCATATACAAATGAGGCATCGCCCTTCAATACCAAATAACATACAACATTGGCAGGTTTTTGAAGATGATGAGCAGCTTCAAAAGTTTCTAGAATCATTAGATGAATTTGCAGAAACACATACCGATCAAGAAAATAAAAATGATCCTATTTGGATCATGCAAGAAGGGGAGGATTCTAAAGAATTTCATGATAAAATTGCAAATCACCGAATGCTTGTTCTCAAGAAAAACCAAATTCCCAAAGGTATGATCCCTTTGGAAAGACTTTTTAATCAAGATGATATCGCTTCAAAAACTACCCTACAACCCCAACCAGAGGAGGTTGAAGATTGTAATATAGGAACTAAAAAAAACCCCTGAATGGTTAAACTATCCAAATATTTATCAACAGAAAAAAAATAAAAAATACACGGAGTTGTTAAGAAAATATAAAGATGTTTTCGCATGGTCATATGAAGAACTGAAAACATATGAAACTTCTGTGATCGAACATAAAATACCTCTCAAACCAGGTGTCAAACCTTTTAAACAAAAACTCCGACAATTTAACCCTATTTTATTACCTGTTATCGAATGAGAAGTCAAAAAACTTCTTGACGCTAAGATAATTGTACCCCTAAGATATTCTGATTGGGTAGCTAATCTAGTCTCAGTTAGAAAGAAAAATGGGGAAATCAGACTATGTGTTGATTTCAGGAATCTTAATAAATCTTCTCTCAAAGATAATTATCCTCTACCTAAAATGGACCATGTTCTCGAAAAAGTAGTAGGGGCTAATAGAATGTCAATGATTGATGGATTTTTAGGTTATAATCAAATCGCTGTCAAAGATATTGATAAATAAAAAACCGCATTTACCACTCCTTGGGGCACATTTATGTACGATAAAATGTCATTTGGACTAATGAATGCAGGTGCTACTTTTCAACGCGCAATGGATATTGCTTTCGTTGGCGAATGGGACAAGTTTGTAGTCATCTATTTGGATGATCTTACTATTTTTTCTAAATCAGATGAAGACCATATGATTCATCTCAAACAAACATTTGAAAAATGCCGTAGGTTTGGTCTATCCTTAAATCCTAAAAAGTCTCATTTCGCTATGCAAGAAGGCAAGCTGTTGGGTCACATCGTATCCCAAAATGGAATCAGGATTGACCCTAAAAGAGTAGATGCTATATATACAATAACTATTCCTAAGAATGTGAAATAAATTCAATCATTTTTAGGAAATATAAATTTCTTGAGAAGATTTATTCCTAACTTCCCTGAAATTGTGAAATTGATTATAGATATGCTCAGAAAAAAAAGTGAAGTAAAATTGAAAGCAGAAGCTAAGGCATCCTTTGCCCATATTAAGAAGGTTATAAGTGAGGCACCAGTACTAGCGAACCCCGATTATCTCAAAGATTTTCTTATTTTTTCATTTGCCTCTGAACACACGCTTGTTGATGTACTCCTTCAGAAGAACGAAGAAGGTTTCGAGCAACCGATAGCCTTCTTTAGCAAAAGTCTCTGAGATGCTGAACTCAAATATAATATAATGGAAAAGCAAGCGTATGCTATGGTAAAAGCATTGAAATCTTTCAGAACTTATGTTTTACATTCTAAAGTGATTGCATATGTACCCACTAGTTCTGTAAAAGATAATTTGGTTCAAGCAGACAGTGATGGTAAAAGAGGAAGATGGCTTGCAAAAATTCAAGAGTTTGACTTGGAGGTTAAACCGACCAAATTGGTAAAGGGACAAGGTTTAGCTAAACTTTTAGTTGAATCCAATTTCAGAGCTCTTGGTATAAACAGTTATCAGGAGGACAAAGAATGGGTAGACGTGAACGAGTTTGAGGACCAAATAGTCGAAAACAGGATCGAGGAGAAATTCGTGTCATCGAATTGGTACAAGGACATAGTAACATACTTATTGACATTGAAATGTCCAACTGAATTGTCTCCATCCAGAGCTAGAACGCTAAAGCTACATGCAATCAAATACTGTATTTCCGAAAAACGATTATATTGAAAAGACCCGCTTGGTTTCCTCTTGGTTTGTCTGGTCGAGTCAGAAACAAAAGAAGTTATAGGTCAATTTCACGAAGGAGTCTATGGAGGACACCATGCTTGGAGGGATACGACATATAAAATCCTGAGGGATGGTTACTACTGGCCTAAAATTTTCCCAGATGTCAATGCTAAGGTAGAATCTTGCAGCCCTTGCCAATTTTTTGCAGGAAAACATAAACTACCAGTAATGCCATTGGTCCCAGTCAAGACAGAAGCTCCTTTTCAACAATGGGAACTAGACTTCATAGGTGAGATTAATCCTCATTCAAGTGCTCAACATATAGGGATCCTAACCGCTACAGACTATTTCACCAAATGGGTGGAAGCTATCCCAACAAGGAAGGCTATTGATTCAGTAGTTATAGACTTCTTAGAAGAAAATATCTTGTCTAGGTTCGGTTGTCCTAGGAAGATAGTCATAGACAATGCGCAGGCTTTTAAGTCTATGGAAATGGCCAGCTTTTTCCAGAAATATAATATTGTGTTGGGTCATTCCATAGCATACTATCCTCAGGGAAATGGTCTAGCAGAATCTTCAAACAAGAGCTTAATCAGTATAATAAAAAAAGTGTTAAACGAAAATAAAAATTTGTGGCATTTGCATTTAAAATATGCTCTATGGGCAAATCGGATAGGCACAAAAAAGTCTATCAGTACTTCTCCCTTTCAAATGGTATATGGAACAGATGTAGTGTTGCCCATAAACTTAGCACTTCCTATGATGAAACTATGGCAAGACGAGAAGGAAGAACCAAATCCTCTCACAAGAAGGATAAATTAGTTGATTGAAGTTCAGCAGCACATGGCTGTAGTGGATGAAAAGTTGCAGAAGTACCAGGATGACATGAAGGTATTATTTGATCGTAAAGCCAAGGACATGAATTTTCTCCCCGGGGATCTGGTTTTGAGATGGGATGCTCGAAAAGAGGATTCAGGAAAAAATGGTAAATTTGATCATATTTGGTACGGACCATTTAAGGTAGCATCTCCTAAAGGAAAAAATTCATTTCTTCTTGAAAATTTGGATGGTAAGATCTTGAATGCCCTTGTCAATGGGCGTTTTTTAAAGCATTATATGGAATAATTAATTTACAGAAAATCTCATTGTATATACCGTTTTGTTTTTCATTTTTAGAAAATCTATTCTCATTTTGTAAATAAATAAAAATAAAAATTAGTTAAGTTTTTATACCAAA
>SNQJ01S0008310.1:145595-205096 GCA_010110895.2 Picea sitchensis | reverse complement strand
ATATGTATATAATTTTTGCGTTGCTTATACCGTAAGATGATAGGTAAATAAAAGTATTTGTTCTTAACACCTCGACCTTAAAGGTTTCACTTAGAACAAGTTTAAAGGCTTATCGAAGTAAAAAAAATAAAAAGAAAAGAGACCAAAGAGTTATTTTTGAAGTCACAACCTATGTTTTATGGCTTACAGATTGTTGGACATCTCCTTTTATACCCTCAGTAATATCTTTCACGTTTTCGGGATTTCTCATCGAAGTAGGAGAGATTATGTATTAACCTTTGAAGTCAACAAATGATTGAATTCAGTAAGACCAGTCTTCATAGTTCTTATTCTCTGACTAAAAGTGGTTATGTTTGGGGTGATTTTGACTCTCTTAGGTTTCTTAACAATTTGTCCGAGGATTTAAGCTTGCTCAAAAGAAAACCCCTGAAAATAATCTTTCCCCTTTTCTCTACAGACTGAGGGGTTTTGAAAGTTGAGAAAGATTGGTCTAGAATAATCAAAACAGGTTGACAAACCTCTAATGTAAATTTTTACACAGATAAACACCCCTAATATTTTAAGTATCACTGATTGCCCCCGCTTCGTATGCATAAGCTAACTATAAGACAGATGCTGAAAGAAAATTCATTTTTTGATTGCCCCCATCTAGTCCCAAAGACGATGAAAGGAAATTCATTTAAATGATTGCCCTTGTCTAAATATAAAAGAAAAATATAACTTCACCGGGGTACTGAATAGGCCTGCTGGCAGTGAAGCAATATCTAAGCATAAAATTAGCACTCAAAGCGATGAAAGGAAATTCAGTAAAAAGGGACAGATAACTTCACCACGGTACTGAACAGGCCCGCTGGTAGTGAAGCAATATCTGAGGTGTCTGTAAGGTTGTCATACTTATCTATCACTCTATTCTAGTTATCAGTTTTTCGAAACCGGATATTCATCTTAAGTCAAAATAGAGCTCCCTAATTAAAAATTAAAAAAATTATTTTGATTGATGCAAGCTGAAATTTACAAATCTGTTGAGTTTCCTAATATGTTCTAATCATCTTAATACTAACTTAAATTTAGAACGAGAAGGAGAATATTATGAAGAAGACTACAGCCGATTTTAAAGCAAATAAGAAGTTTTGAAAAGATTTTCAAAGGTTGGAATGAAATCTCTTTTTCCTCTCCTTTAGCAGTTTAGCAGTGATAAACCCTTGACACCATTTACCCAATGAAGGCACTGAGTCTACATGTTCTCCTCGTCCCATAGGGAGACAAGGTCCCCAGTTAGAGCCAATGTTGAAACAGATCTTAAATTATTTATCCTTAAGGCCTAGATTTTTATTTTTTGTGTTTTTCAGGTTTCGGCTTTCTTAAAATAAGAGTTTCATCATTTCTAAATTAATGATACCTTTTTATCAATATTTTTTGGATAACGAATGGAAAAAAGTTTACAAAAAATATAAATTTTCTGACGCTCTTTTGAAAAATTATTTAAAACGGGTTGAAATTTTAAAATTTACGACTTTTAAATTAAACTTTAAAGAATTTTTGAGATTCGGGGTTTCCTGCAAACAAATTTTTTATGCAAATCGAATCAGAAAACCTCGATCCCCGATTTCCTGAAACGTTGGAATCTTAATTTAAAAAAAAAATTAATTTAGTCTCTTCTAAGAAACGTTAAAGGTGAAAATAATTATGTCGCGATTTTGGAATTCGCGGTTCTGTGAAAGCACATCTCCTGTCATCATGTTTCCCGAAATCCCGATCCATAAGTCACGTTAAATTAAAATATTTATGTTTTGTCCTTAATCGTGATTATTTAGTTATTTAAGATAAGTTAAGTCATGTTTTGAAAAAAGAAACAAGCCATCACGATTTCGTGATTTCAGAGATCGGATTTCATTAATAACACATGTCTCCTGTCATCATGTTTCCCAAAATCCCGATTTCTGAAATCCTGAAAAAGGTCTAATCTCAATGAATTAACATGCTAAAAGCATTTAAATCCTAATTAAAGCATCGCGATTTCGCGATTTCGCATTTTTGGAAATCGTTTTTTCATCGACTACATACCTCTCGACATCACGGATTCCGAAACCCCGAAAAATGAAGTTTTCAGCTTTAAATTATGATTAACATTAATTAACCTTTTTCTTAAAAACAAGATTAATGGTAATCATTCTTAGGTGTTCATTTATGTTTCACTTACCCATTAAGTAGGTTTCTCGTTTTCTTCAAAACCCGAAGGTACTTAAATACGGACATTAAAAGCGTATCTCGTTAAAATATCTTCTGCATTAAGAGCTTTAATTTCGTGACAGCTATGCAAATCTCATCATTTTTTAAGTATATTCAAAATAAACATTCGAATGTCTGTGTTGTCGTTCTAAGCTGAGATCATTCATCCATTTTCTGTTACAGGTTTCCAATTAAACACATAAGTCATGGCACCCAAAAAGGCACCCAAAACGAATAAAGACTTGGAGGAGGCAAAACTCATAATATAGGTCACATAGGAATAGGACACAAGCGTTGGAGATATATGTAAGAATAGAGGAGGAACAACAGAAAGTGTTCTTGAATCTGGAAGTAGTCCAGAAATATTTTCAAGAAACAAATAAGTCTTTGGAGAATGTGTTCCAGAAGAAAAGGGAGGCGAAAGCAGCTAGAACAACTTTTCAGAAGGCAATGACTTTCTCATCAAAAGAAGAGGTTGGAAAGATTAAGAAATTATCTATTTTTGAACAGGTTAAAGGGGACATAATAATAAAAGTGTGGGAAGCAAAGTTGGCCGAATATAAACGAATAACAAGATAAGTCAACGATGATTCCCAGGGAATCTTCAATCTATTAGAAAGAGATTCATTGAATATCGGAACAGATGACTGTTCCAGATTATTAGGCGAAATCAATATTGCCAAGCACCAGCTAAGGTTTAGAGAAGAGCTGGAGGAAATGAAAGAAGAGATTTCAAAAATTAAATTGATCAATATTACAGAGATTAACAAATGGATGGTGATGTCAAATCTAAAGTTGAAAACTATTAAATTCACAGAAAAGATGATAGAAAATTGTTTGCCCGAATTGCAGAAAAGATTTTTCTTATTTGAAGCAAATGAGTTACCAAATGCTCCCAGGACTTTTGTGAAGTTTTTGGGGAAATGTGTTTAGTGTATTGAAGCGGAAAAAGGAAGTTCGTCAACGCAAGATTAAAATCTTTTAAAATGTTTTTATCATTTAAGATTAGAAAGAAATTGTAAACGGTTGACATTATGTTTATGTAACCGTAATATTAGGAAGTTGGTTAGTCACCAACGAGAAATTTTGATGAAAATGTATAAATATAGTTTCAAAAGACTGAGAAAAGGATTCAGAATTTTTGGAGAGATCCATTTTGTAATAACAGTTTTCAAATACATCAGAATATAGATCACAAACGAGATTCTGAATCCTGCAAATTTGTAGCTATGTGTTCTTCATCCCTGTTTATTATACTCTGTTGAATTTTTCTTTCAATGTTTTCCTAACGAATAATCAATTTGAAGTTATCTACATCATTGATTTATATTTCAGATTGGTTTGGATGTCAAATGATTTACAGTTTTTCCTCTGAAATTGCTATTAGTAATTTTAAGACCTATAAATCTTTTGTACCTTAATACTTAACTTTCATCATAAACCTTCTTTTTCTTTCATCATTTTCTATTGAAATATGAGTTTCTTTCTAGATTAAAGCCTCATATTTTTCTGTAGTGTTTATTTTTTATTTTACGATTCTCAAAAGTGTTACAAATCCAGGAAATGACCTCGAATGAATTTACATTACTGTTTTGAATTTTAAAATTGTTTTTCTTGTTCTCATCTCTGGAAAATTTGAAGTAACAATTGATTAAAATCCTTTTACAAATAAATAAAGTTTTATCATCCATGACTGTCCCAAATAGAAGAAAACCCAACATTGAACCAGGCCTTCAGGATCAAACCAGTATTGCCTTGAATTTATTTAATACCATTTTACAAACAACAACTAACCAGGTTGAGTTAGAACATTCATGGGTTGTTATTGAGAGAGACATTAGCATCCAAGAACAACAGGAAGCAATACAGAGACAGTTGAGAAACTGATTCTGCTTTAATCTTCCTTTAATTTCTTATTCCCAAATCATTCCTTTAAATCATTTACGGATGCCTTGATGGTATACTTTATAGCCTTAAAGTATAAACTCAGGAACAACACTATGAAGGATATAAACAAGGCTCTGCTTAGTTGAGGATGCAAAAACTGCTTAGGCAACGGTTTATAACACAAAGCAAGAACCGGCTAAAGGCTCAATACTGCAAGCAAGGGAATGAGATACAATCACAACTTAATGCCAAAAAATATATTTTTTTATGTCTTGTAGTCTACTAGGTGTGAAGAAGGGGTAAAATTGTGCCAAATAGACGTCTTTTCAAATCCAATATACGAGTGTGAAAAAGACAAGTTCACTCGGAAATCTTTTGTATTTTTGATAATGAGTTGGAAAAGAGCTTAACTAAGACTCATGAACTTTCAAATCCAATTTAACGAGTGTGAAAGGGACAAATCACTCGGCAATCTTTTCGGTTTTTTAGATGAGTCAAAAAGAGCTTAACTAAGACTCGTTTTTGGGAGTCTGCGGGGAATAAGGCCGCATGTGCATGAATGAGAAATGAGGCTCATCATAAGGTCATGTATTGAATTATAATGGACTCCCAGTCCTAAGGAAAAAATCAACATGGGCACCAAAGGACAAAGAGGATCTAAGTAGGGCGCCCAAGTTTTTTAAGTCTCTACCATTTGTTAGCGACACTATTTATAACAGACAGGAGGTTATGTTTCACAACAAATGGGTTCATTCCTAAGGCATAAAAAGTGGTAGTCGAAGAATAATACAAAAATTCACGATGGGTTGGATACCTATCCTATATGCTAGGTTATGAAAATACCTGCTCGAGGTGACAAACGACCAATCATGAAGTTGAAATCCGCAAGAAAACTGAGTCAAAACTACAAAAAAAAATAGCTCAAAACCACTCTTGAATTAGTCCATTAGGTGAAAAAATAGCATGAAACTATATAAAGTGGGTAAAAGAAGCTTATAAATAGTAATAAAATAAAAAATTACTGTATCATTTTGATTTTTACCCAAATAGTGCAATTTGGACCAAAATACCTCGAAGATTCAAATGGCGATTGCGGGAGAATCAAGCAACGAAATCATGAACCGTCTGGATCAGGTAAATCTTCATCTCATCCTCTTCAAATTCGGTGGATTATATTTTTTAATTAGGTTTCAATTTTTTAGTTTTTAAGGGCATAAACTAGGATTTTCGGTATACGCGGGTCGCCTTTGTTAAGGTCGCATGTATGAAGAGGTATACACCCCTGTGTGAATCACATGGAGCATGTATTAAGCCCTACATGTGATTGTGTGCAAATAAATCCGGGTATAGGTATGCAAATGGCCAAAAGAGGGGTTCTAACTCAAAAATATGATTATTTTTTTGCAGGATGGTCCTGGAATGGAGAGAGAGAGTGCATGAGGAGGTAGATGCAGTTGTGGATCAATATCTGGTGGCTCAAGCGGCTCTAAAAATATGTGGCTTGTACAAATTTTGGGTTCTCAAAGGAATGAGAGCCCAAGTGAGGTTGTTGGAGATGTTGGTGGGTTATTGGGACCATAATAGCGAGAGCTTTATCCTCGATGGACAACCATTGAGGATCGAAGTAGAGGACATCTACTTCTTGACTAGTCTATCATGCCAAGGGGAGGCTGTGAACCTCAAGTCACGCGGAGTAGGGAGTGGGATGAATATCGAGGAGTGTATTGATGCCCACCATGTAGTAGGGACTCCCAAGGTGGGAAGCCAAGTCCCCATCTGGGCAATAAGTAACCTCAATTTGAAGATCATTGTGCTTGTGCTTACCAAGATCATAGGTTCAGCCTCATTGCATCAGGCATCGAGACCACTTACTCTTTACATAGTAGAGTGTGTTAGACCCATTGTCTATGATTGGTGTACCTCACTGCTGGCCAATATGAAAAGTCAGTTGACAAAGTGAAAATAGGGGAGTAAGAGAAACTTCAGGTTTGCCTCTATTCTTTACAATTTCTTTTTCGAGCGGGTTCCAGGTCTGGGACCTAGAGTGGGGATCCTTCCTAGAGAACCACATGATCCAACCATGGCACAGTGGATCGAGGTCATGAGACAGAAGGGGGGAGGTAGGGTATCAACACCCTACAACGATGATTTTTTTTTCTGGTGGCGGCGACAAGTCATTGCTCTAGATGACTATCCCTATGCAGGGATTGACTTCAGAGGAGACCCAGATATACCACTTCCACCAGGGGCCGCCTACAATGATATAGGTAACAAGTATTTAAATATTTCAATTTTTAGTATATTTGTATTTAGTGAACAAAAATATATATATATTTGTATGGTGTTTAAATATTAACTAGACACTTGTGTAATCACATATGTGGGTCCACGGTGGCCAGAGGGATTTCTACGACATAGACAGAGGAACAGGGGAGATGAGGCAAAGGGAGGAGAAGTGGAGAGAGTCCTACAAAACGTGTAGGTCAACCTGTCTTGTTTGACACAGAGGATTCCTATGGTTAAGTAGAGGATCTACCTGAATCCATGCAGCAACAGGTGGTTGGTGTACCTAGAGCGTGGGTACGACTCTTTCGGCGTCTCACAAATTTCATGGTTTTCTACCATGACACACATCCGACGCCACAGTCGTAGATGTCATGGGATATGTATACCGATTATATATGTGTATTAAGGGTTTCAACCCTAATTTTGTAATATAAACACCATATTTTGAAATATATAAAAAGGGATCTTCGACTTTACTTATATCTTACAATGTGTACATTGATTTAATCGTTTTCTTTTCTTTATTAATGTGACAAATTCCAATCTAAAACGTAATTACCATAGGCATCGGATACGTAATTAGAACTCCTAGGAATGTGATAATATGTAATAAAATCAAATTGTCGTTCTAAAATACGTACCCATAGGAATCGATGGAGTAAAGTAGGATCACGCACATGGTAATAGCCATTCAACTGACATACTACTAACTGGGAATCCAAGCGAACTTCTAAAGAACGAATAACATGTGAGATAGCATCACACAAAAGTTCTATGATGGCACTATATTTGGCCACATTATTCGTGGATGTCCCTAGGCATACGCCACCTGAAGACACCAACATACCCTTGGGTGAGTAAACCACCCAAGCGGTGGAAGCTAAGTTCTGTGTATGATGACTGGCTCTGTCTACAGATCCTAGGTGGATCGAAGACTCCATTGACATCTTCCAACAAAGGGAAAACTCGATAGGAAAGATAAAGAAAAAATAAAAGGGGGAAAGAGATGTATATACACTAAATTTACATTAGTATACAAAGAGTTCCACCCAAGCCTAGGGCTCAAGCGTAGTAGGTTTTCAAGTAGAGCTGATTTCTGGGCTCGACCAATTTATTCCCTTCATAATCTTCTAACTCGTAGGCTCCTTTTTCTATAACACATCGCACGATGTAAGGACCATGCCACATGGGTTTAAACTTTCTTTCCCCTAGAGATTCTTTGTCTTGGTCATACAAGAGGACCAAGTCACCCTCAACATACAACCAGGGATAGACAAACTTGTCGTACTAAATCTTAACATGTTTCTTGTTTGCCTTGATAGACGTAAAGGCATCCCGACAATGCTCATCAAGACTCTCTAGGTGCAGAAGGTGTCGCTCTAATTATGAAGTGTCGGGTAGGAGCTCGACTTCCAACTTGAGAGAAGGGATTTCACATTCAACAGGAAGGATCAACTCCACACTGTGCACTAATTGAAAGGGGGAAAAACTGGTGGCAGTCTTAACTGAGGTTCGATATGCCCAAAGTGTGGGATATAGCATGATGTACCAATTGGAATTACTCCGACTAACAATTTTTTGCAAAATTGTCTTGAGAGACTTGTTGACGGCCTCTACTTGCCCATTTTCCTGGGGGTAATAAGGGGATGAATGACCGTGTCTAAACCCCACCTTAGATGCTAGTTCTACCATCATTTCATTCTGAAAGTGACTGCCATGATCAGTGACAATATCACTCAGGATACCAAACCGGGCGATAATTTGGTTGAACATGAAGAAGGTTGCAGTCTTCCCATCAGATCTTATGGTAGGCATGGCCTCAGACCAATTAGTAAAGTAGTCAACGGCCATGATAATGTGTTGATGCCCCCCATACGAAGTTGGGTTGCAATCGATGAAATCTACCCCCCACTTGGTGAAGGGACCAACGGTAATGACTGGGTGAAGAGGGGTTGGATGCGAGCACATTTTCTGACTGAACACCTGGCAGGGGTGACACCTCTTAACCACTTCGATACAATATTTAAATATAGTAGGCTAGAAATAATTGGCTCGCAGGATTTTTTGGGCTATCGCAAGTCTAGATAGGTGACCACCACAAGCCCCTTTGTGGCAATCGTTTAGGAATGAATCGTCTTCCTCGTGATTTAAGAAACGATGCAAGATATTATCTACTCCTCGGTGATACAAAGTGTCTTCGACAATGGTATAATTTTTGGCTTGATATCTAACATGTCATCGATCATCTCATGAGAGATGTTGAGCGAACTTCAAGATTTGAAGATATAAAAAAAATTCTCCATAACAGGGGTCGGACGACGAGACAAGGAAAATGTGTTCATCTATGAACGAATCAACATGGATAATATCCTCATCTATTTGTGGAAAATCGGATATTAACTCTGCAAAAACTAGTGATTTCTTGGACTTGGTTGAAGAAAAGTCGAGATCAAACTCTTGTAAGATGACAATCCATTTATTATATTTCCCCCCTATGATACGCCTAGTAAGGATGTATTGAAATGGATTGACATCAGCAACCACAGTAGTCTTGCAAAGCAATATATAGTGACATAAACGTTGGATTGCGTGAAGGGCATCCAAAGATAGATTCTCAATGTGAGAGTAATTAAGCTCAAGACCGAATAAATTTCATCTAAGATAGTAGATGACATGCTCATGGAGCTCATCATCCTCCTGAACTAGAACCATACAAATCATCTCTGCAGACGTGACAATATACAACAAGTAATCTCTACTGTAATCAGGGGATTTCAGCAGAGGGGTCGATACTAAGGCTTTCTTCAAAGCGTTGAAAGACTCTTGGGATCGCTCATCCTAGATAAAAGGTGTGTCCTTCTTCAAGAGGTGCATGAAACCCTTAGTGATATTGGCATAATACACTATGAACCGACGTAGAAAGTTAGCTTTCCCCTCTAAAATGTGAAGTTGTCTAATCGTGTGCGGGGGAGGCAACTGAAGTATTGCCTCAAACTTAACAGTATCTACCATGATCCTGGTCTCAGAAACTAAAAATACTAAGAGATGACTAGACTTAACGCAAAAGATGAATTTGTGAGGGTTTAACTGGATTCTATAGTAACGACATCTTTCAAAAACTAGTCGAAGGTGTATAACATGATCCACTCTCTTGTGAGAGTGAGCTGCAAGATCATCAAGGTAGGCTTTGACTATGTGCTTGAGATCGTGAAAAGAAAAATTCATGGCCCGTTGGAAGTTTGCTCCAGCATTTTTAAGGCCGAAAGGCATTTTCCAGTATGCAAAACTACCCCAAGGACATTTAAATGTCATCTTTTGTTGGTCATCAGGTTTGATTTGGATTTGGTTATAGCCTGAAAATCTGTCCATAAGAGAAAATATCTTTCTTCCCGCACACTCATCAAGAATCTTATCAATGAAAGGCATGGGGAAGTTATATTTAGGACAAGCCTTGTTCAGGTCACGAAATTCCATACACACACAGATGGTTCCTTGCTTTTTATTCACAAGAATGGGGTTGGATACCCATTCATTCAAGGGAACTGGGTATATGAAGCCAGCTTTAAGTGGCTTCTCCACCTCTGCCTTAATAAAATGGGCCTTCTTAGGATTTATAGCTCTAAGACATTGTCGAATAGGTTTAGCATCTAGCTAAGTTCAAATCTCATGTTCAAAAATACGAGGGTCGATCCTTGGCATCTCTTCATATGACCAAGCGAATACATATCGAAATTCTTTGAAGAGTTTGGTGTAGATTAGAATTTTTTTTGGAAAACAATCTACACCTATATTTACGTTCTCAATCTTGCCAAGGGTATGAGAGATATCGATCGAGACGGTAGTATAAATACTCACCATATTTTCTTCGGCATAAATTTCATGCGTATCAAGTGGAACTACGACATGACCAACTATCTCACTCAAGGTAGACCAAAAGTCATCTTTCTCGATTATTTCAAGACTTGGGAGAAAATAAGATCGATGATGCATATCATCCCAAGGTCTCTCGAAACCATTCATGGCTTCAAGGATGGATTCATCCGAAGGCAAAGTCTCATCTAAGGAATCATGAAAACAATACAATGTGGTGTCCCATACAGGCCTAAGAACGGGATCCTCCTCGTTCGTCTGCAAGGTAATAGGATTGGGATTGGAGAAAGAGTTAAGAACAACTTGATACAAAATATCTACTACCGATAGTGGCATAGCCATGCTATCATGCAACTGACCTTCACTCGACGAAGTTGTAGAAGGTAGGGTCCATGGATCACTAAGATAGAAAGTGTGGAAAGGAATGGACCTCCCTGCTAAAGAAGGCCTACTAGACATGGTGTAAACATCGTGAATCAGTGCCGAGAAGTCGAAGGTACCCATGAGGGAAGAATACATTCCGATGCTGATATTCTCAGTTGCCATCTGAGAATTTTTGATCACATGGATCTACGGTCCAAAATATGTGTTAGGACTAGAGTACACAAAGGATAAATGGTTGATAGTCACGATATCCCCTTCATCAGGAAAATAAAGTGTATGAAAGACAGACGATATGAAAACGACCACAACATAGGTCCAATTGCGACCTAGTAACAGGTTATAATCAAGAGGTGCATCAACTACCTTTACCTCCACCTCTACCGTATTCCCACCTAACTAGATTGGAAAGGCAGGGAGAATACTGTGAGGATGGAAGGAATGACCATCAAATGTAGTCAACATGTTCAACGACTTGGAAAGGGTCAGAGAACCGAGAGATTTCCAACATACCAGGGACATCACACAGGTGGCAACACCTTCATCAATGAAGTTCGTTTGATAGTATACTTGGAATAATCCACATGGATTTGTAAAGCCACATGGTAGGGTAAGTGAGGCTTCACATCCGTGACATCAAAATTAATAAATTTCGAGCCACTAGGTTCTAGAGCTCCTAAGGTAGAGAGTAAGGCATTCCTCTATGATGGACACATCTGTAGTACCTCCAAAGACAACATCGCACAAGGGGTTTGGCCCAGATCCTCAACAATAGAGTAGTTTTGAGTAGCTCTAGGATTAGGGTTGTGAGTAGAGTGCTTGAGTACTCCTTTCAGAATACGAGGCAGTGGCTCTAGTTTCTCAATCTGTAGGTTCATCTCTAGAGGGGGAGGAGGAGATTCAAGAGCGGTACTAGATTTTGAAGAGATATAATCTCGAGAGCAGGTGGCTATATCAATTTTTGCTTCGACCATATTGATACAAACATGGTCACCATCTTGCGATGGTGGGTTTTGACTTCCACCGGGCGCATTTCCGGCATTCAAAGAGCTCGAGGCTAAGTGTTGGTTGTGTGGGAATGGATTCGTTAGCACAGTGGGTGGTATATTTAAAAGCCTCATAGCCTCCATGAGTTTGGGGCATAAATGTGTAAGGTGTTCATTGGTACAAATCTTACAAGGAAACTTCACCTTACATTTCTCTTTCTTTCCCTCTCCAACATTATCATTCTTCTTCCCATTATTATCTTTTTCCTTGGACTTGTTACCATTTTTCCCACCCTTATGATTGTTTCAAGATTTCCTTTTATTCCCATCTAGTTGATGGTCACCATTTGGGTTTTGTTGGCACAGGGCCAGACCAAGGGTTCAATGCTACAACAATGCACCAACAAAACCCTAACTACCAACCTTTAGGAAACACCTACAAAGCAGATGAAGTCTCTCCTGAGGTAGAGGCAGGGGTGGTTGCAGGACTCAGTTGTCTACAACCTTAGCTGGGACATAGATCTATGATTCTAATATTTAATAGAGCACTTAGCAGTAAACATTCATCAACATTCAGTTCTTGGTAACAGTGTAGACAAACCCTAATTACAGAGCATCATAATATTCAACCAGATCCACATCTAATAGCAATTAGCATAAAAGGAACATATTAGATCTAGCATATTCAAGCACTAAGCATACTCACATAGGTCAGATCTAACATTCATTCTCTTTTATAAGCACAAAGAAACATCAGTTCTATCTAACATTCATCTATATCATAGCAAATCACACATAAACACATCAACACATCGCACAAAGTAGAGCAACACAACATATACATGGTTCACCCCCCCTGGGGCTACGTCCACCAACTCTTCTTCTCTTATATTATCTTTTGTTAATTAGTTACATACACAGAGCCTCAAAAACCCTACTCTGCATAGGACAAGAGATCTACATGCACCTCTCTAGATCCTCCTTCCCCAAGCTAGGTTATAGCACTAAGCCTTCTACAGTCACTTGCACTCAACTCTGCAAGCTTCACACAGTATGCACAGATCACTTGCAATCCTTCGATCACATGGATTGATCACTAACACTTAGCACATTGGCCTAACATCACATAGATGCCACTCCTTACATTGCCTAGAAGTTTTTTTATACTTTACAACATAGGAATAAACATGGATAAACTCATGGGTTGACATCCCATACCCATTACATATTCCCAAACCCTAAAAATCCCTAAACATGGGTGAAGATCCTGCGATCTCCTCTCTGTCTTTCTTTCCATCTTCGACATGGTGTCAAAGTCCCAAAATAGTTCAAACTTGACCAAGGATCTCCCAAAACTTTGTCAAGGGCCAACATGCCCCCAACACTCACCTGTGACTCATCCCGAGTCACTCTGATCTGGGTAGTTATGCTTCGAAATCCTCGATCTTGGCTCATGCTGCTTCGACTTGTTGTTGTGCCATGACCTCCTATTTAGTGAACTCTTGGATGACTGCCTCGTTCGCGGGTCCTTCTAGGTATTGTTATGTTGTAGCAACAACTTGCTCCAATTCTGCTCCTCGGCCTTCGATCTATGTGAACAGTTGGTAAGCCTCATCCTGTACAGGTTGGATCCTTTGAGTCACTTCCATGACTTTTCTCTGAATGGCATGGACTTGGTGTTGGGCAGTGCACTACTCCTGGGATCGTTTCATTCTTTCAACCGCTGACAGGGGATTCAACTGTGCCTGCATTGTCTCTTCTTGATACTTCTCTTCCTAGAGTTGTGACTCCAGTACCTTCAACTCTGGATTCTCAATGAGTTTCTCATAATTCTGGGCACTGCGGTCACTGATTTTCTTACATTCCATGGAAAGAGCCTTTATTCTCTTGATTGTGCTTTTGGCAGTCGCTTCTCTTTGATCTCTCACGTCCTGCGGAGTGTTGGGCATTGTGCAGAGCTCTAAATATGCTATTCTTTGTTGTATCTATTGGATGGCTTCCACGAGCTTCTTTACTTGATGCTCAACCCGGTCTTCTATCTGGGGCTCGCAGCCTGTTATAGAGCGAAGTGCTCTATTGACTGCTTCTTTTACCTCGATTCTCCCTGTGAGCAATTGTTCCTTTTCTTGCTGCATTTTCCCTTTCTCCTCATCAAAATTTGTCTAGAGAGAAATATTCTCCTGTTATGCAACTCGATGATGTTCTACAAGTACTCCTTGTACTTGCTTCAAAGCCTGGGTGTCTTGTTCTATTTATTCTTGTGCTCATTGAAGGCGAGCTTCAGTTGCATCAACTAGTCAGCAGACTTGGGTTGGCTCATCTCCCAATTCTTGTTCTCCCAATGACAGGGATGCATTGGAGACTACGCGACTAGACTGAAGAGCCTGATGTACCCCTTGGAGGTCGACCTCAATTATATCATACATTTCCTCCTATTTCACTCCTTGTTTCTTCATGAATTCCAGTGAAGAATCAACTAGAGCTGTTATGATGAAGTCAAAGTCATCAGGAGTAAGTGTAGTCTGTATCTTGGTCATGGTGGCTCTTGATTTCTTCCAAGAAGAAGGTTTCAGGGGAGAAACCTTCCTCTTCTTCAAGGGGTCAGCCTCATCTTTGGGTGGTGTTACTTCGCCTTTATTTTGTTCATATTCTTTGTCCTTCATCTCTTATACATCGCCATCACCTCCTCTCTGAGGTGATATGGAAGCAGTCTTCCCTGAGGTGCCTATTAAATATTGGACCTCCTCAGTCTTCTTTCTTCTATTGGTTCCAGGTGTGTCCTATTCTTTGTTAGTGGTCTCCAGGCTGTCCATTTCAGGGTCATACATCTATGCAGGGTCAATCGAGATAAGGAGATTTGCAGATCAATCCTTAGTGATCTCCTCCAGGTCTCTTCCGTAATATTGTAGTACGACTACAGTTGCTCTTTATGTTCATCGGCTCGCGCTGTAATATAAATGAAATTTCGATCTACGCTAAACTTCATCAGGGGTCAGAAAATATGTAAGGTGTTTGGAGTCATGCGAGGCTCAATTTCGATGGCTCTCTTCAGTTCAAGGTAGTATGTATGAAAAACAGTGTTTGACTTCCATTGTTTGTTCATATCTCTTGAGTACCAAAGTGTAGAGAACTTCACGGAAAGCGTCTCAAATGGATCGATGTCTGGGAAGGTCGCACCTTCTGGCATCTCCCAGAAAACAAAAGCGATAAGGATCAGGAGCCAACTGAAATGGAACTCATAGCCCTAATCCTGGGCTTCACGACAGTCTAGTTCGAGCTGATTGACTAGGTACTTCATCCATTTCATCTGTAATCCTTCTACACACTTCCCCGCGAGGTCGACGACAAAGCCTATGACCTATGTGGGTCGGTTTTTGTGTACCAACTTTCTATCTATTAACTAACATGTTAGGCGTGTTGTGCAATTCTGGATGGAGACTACCTTGTAGCCTCACATCCCCTTCTTGACATCTTCGTATGTGTCCTTAATCTTCTGTGCTAGTGCACAATCTATGGCCTTTATTGGGTAGAACTCCTGCGGGTCAGGTCCTTTCATACATAACCCTATGATCCTATGGATCAACATCAGATCGACTGTAATATGGCAGTCTAGACTTAAATAATCACCATGGTAACACGAGAGAAATAACTTGACACAGGCATTAACTTCCTAGTGTCTTATGAAATGTGGAATCTTCATTATGTTTAATAGGGTGGACTGTGCGAGGTTCATCATCCATGGTTGAGGGATGATCCTTGATTTCTTCCCCTTCATTCTGGTCAGGTACTTATATGGGGCGAGCATACTGTAGTTTTTTCG
This sequence comes from Picea sitchensis, assembly GCA_010110895.2. NCBI lineage: Eukaryota > Viridiplantae > Streptophyta > Pinopsida > Pinales > Pinaceae > Picea > Picea sitchensis. The sequence goes on along the minus strand of SNQJ01S0008310.1, from coordinate 189,637 downwards.
ATCTCCGAGGTTGAAGTCACTGAACTTCAATGCTATGATCTTATCCTGCTGTGCGTGAACTGTGTGTATCCCCTTCGGGAGGTACAAGGAAATGATGGTGTACTTGAATTCCCTTGGCACACTATATCGACTCGCTGCCCCGGCCAGAGGTGGGATGTAATCGGGCAATATGGACAGGATCAACTTTGCATTGGCTAGGTCACCTCTGTGTTCAGTTCTCTTTTCTGTTGATGGTCGGGATGATCTGGCTCCATGAGTAGTTGATGGAGAGGCTTGTAGTCCTCTCATCAATGATGCTTGAATACTTGCCGACATCATTTTTTCAGACATTACGCTTTCAGCCATTAGGTCAATAAGAACTTCCTCGACAATTTTCTCTGTAGCGCTAAGCTCATCTAACATGCACACTCGTGGTTGAATGTCTCAAGTTCAGAGAGTAACAGGTTAACACAACAGGCTAGATGACACTAACATGATGATCATTGTGAAAAATCAACTATGTTGCGGGCTCAAATTCATGGCTAGAAAAAGTGTTCTCGGTGTGTGGCGTGATGGGATAAATAGATGGATCTCTTGCAACAGGTAAGAAGCCTTCATTGACTCAGTTCTATCCATTACAACATGGTCCCAATGGTCTGGTGGCGAGATGTCTGACCATTAATTCCTTTCTTCCCATTTAGAGCATCAATCTAATGGATATATTGCTCCCAACGGTTATATTACTTCACCATGGTGATGTGACGTTGTTCTGATATTCCGACAAAGCTCAAATTTTGTAAATTTTCCTTTTACGAAGATCCCTTGGGAACCTTCTATGAATCTTCAATCTTAGCTCTCTTCTTACTTACTTTTCTAGCCTTCTTTATGGTGAGCTTCATCTTGGAATTCCTTTTTCCATTTTGATTCTTATCTTCTTTTGGCATAGAAACTTCGCGTTGTTGATATTATTTCCTAGAAATTAGGGGTAATACTTCATCTGTATCTGGAATATGCGCTTTTGGGACTCCTCTGGTATTTTTTCAACTTCGACATTGAATTCTATGGTTTCAATTGGCTTCAATCTATTCTCATGTTCTTTAATCAAGTGCGTGATCTTCCTAGTCATGAAATCTTTTAGCTCTTGCTTCTTTTTCTCTAGTCATGAAATCTTTTAGCTTTTGCTTCTTTCCATCTGGCCTGATCTTTTTCAATCCAAGGTTTTCTAAGCAACATAGTAAATAGAGAAATGTCCTCAATAAATTTAAAAACTTCAAATTCTTCCTCTATCAAAGTTCCATTGCCACTCATAGATATCTGGGTAAGCTTTCCACATAGGTTTACCAGCTTTCCTCTGAATAATCCTATTCCTCCCAATGAAGGAATCATAGCAGGCCTTCTTATAGCTTCCCAAGTTCTTTCTGTCATGATATTCACCGGTGTTTCCTCATCGAGAGCACAGTCAATGTCAAAGTCTCCTATTCTTACTTCAATACATTCTTTTTCTTTGAATATCTCTGATAAGCTGATATGTCGGTGGTCATTCAGGGTTCTTTGCATATGTAGTAATACTTTTTCTAATCCTTTCTAGGGTTCTGTCATAATCTCAGTTTATGGATCTGCCTTAGGGTTTTCTTGGTTCATATTCATTTTTTCAACCTTAGTAATCATTCTAGGGAAATCCAATACTTCATGGTCCATAACTTTGCAATAGAGGCAACTAGGTTTCTTTCCAGGTCATTCCTTAGCCAGATATCCTGGTCTTCTGCAACTGTAACAAAGGGATAATCCTCTCTTTCTCTTAAATGATCCCTAACCCTTCTTGTACTGCGTGCTAGGAGCATAGTAGCTAACCTGCAAAAAATTATTTCTAGGATCCTGCATCCATTCGTTAGTCCAAACATTCTTTCTATGCATAGGTATAACATATCTTTCATTATTATTATCATATCTACTCATATAAAATATTCTTTGTTCTATCAGTGCCCTAGTTTTCAAGCTAGAATAAATCTTATTAAACATACCTAGATCCATACTTTAAAAACAAAAAATTTCCACTAATCTTACTTCAACAGAGAACAAATCTTCCAGCTCTTAAAACTTTTCACTATTCTTACCTTTATAGAGGCACAAAGCATTAAGATCTTACCACTTTTCTTCAGATCAAACTTCTTTTCTTTAGAACAGAGCTTCACAAACCAAGTAGAGTACTGCATGCCAGAGCAACAGATCTACGCATAGATCTTTCACAATTTCAGATCGGATCTTTGCACAAAGCTTCTTCTTTCTCAGTTCCCAGCAATCACAGTTTCGGGTCCCAACAACGGAACCATTTGTTGGCACAGGGGAAAACCTAAGGTACAACACTACAACAACACACCAACAAAACACTAACTACCGACCCTTTCGGCAACACCTGCAAAGCATATGAAGTCTCACCTGAGGTAGAGGCAGGGGTGGTTGCAGGACTCAGATGTCTGCAACCTTAGTTGGGACACAAATATGTGATTCTAATATTTAATAGAGAACTTAGTAGTAAACATTCATCAACATTCAGTTCTTGGTAATAGCGTAGACAAACCCTAATTACAGAGCATCGCAGTATTCAACCAGATCCACATCTAATACCACTTAGCATAAAAGGAACATATTAGATCTAGCAGATTCAATCACTAAGCATACTCACATAGGTCAGATCTAACATTCATTCTCTTTTATAAGTAGAAAGAAACATTAGTTCTATCTAGCATTCATCTATATCATATCAAATCACACATAAACACATCAACACTTTGCACAAAGAAAAGAAACACAACATATACGTGGTTCACGCCCCCTTGGGGATATGTCCACCAACTCTTCTTCTCTTCTATTATCTTCTGTTAATCAGTTACATGCACAGAGCCTCAACAACCCTACTCCGCATAGGACAGGGATCTATGTGCACCTTGTCAAATCCTCCTTCCCCGAGCTAGGTTACAACACTAAGACTTCTACAGTCACTTGCACTCAGCTCTGGAAGCTTCACATAGTATGCATAGAGCACTTACAATCCTTCGATCACTAGCACTTACAATCCTTCGATCACTAGCACTTAGCACATTGGCATAACATCACATAGATGACCCTCCTTACATTGCCTAGACATCTATTTATACTTTACAACATAGGCCTAAACATGGGTAAACCCATGGGCCAACATCCCACACCCATTACATAATCCCAACCCCCAAAAATCCCTAAAAAGGGGTTGATATCTTGCAATCTCTTCTTTGTCTTGTGCTCCGTCTTTGACAAGTTGTCGAAGTCACAAAATAGGTCAAACTTGACCAAGGATCTCCCAAAACTTGGTCAAGGGCCAATAGGTTTTTTGACGATTGCACGGAATGTACATCCGCTGACTCGGTGGGTTTGGAGGATGTAGATGAAGTTGATCCTCCTGTAGACTTCGTCGTCGAGTCTATGGACTTTACATTAGTGTACCCTACAATTCCATCGGCGTGAGGTATGGGTTTTTTCCTAGGATCGTAATTTTACCATGGTGCTTCTAGAAGAAGGTGATATAACATCCCAAAATGAGCATATATTAAATATAACTATTGGGCTCTAAATATAGCGTTTTCCTCATTGGAGACCCCAGAAGTATAAATGTCCTTTGATATAGGAGGGTGAAAATACTTTAGGAACCATTCTAGGAGAAATGTCAGGGGTATAGGAGTCTTAAGCAACCGCCTTCATCTACGCCAGTCCTGGATATGATCCGAGATGTGAGTGGTGGTGTCCTGGCGTAAACTCGAAAAAGGTTCGAGGCTGACATCATAATGAATGGGCAATTGAAAGTGGTTGATAAATTCCACCACCATCTAATTAAATGACCCATATGTGCCCCTAGGTATCTCAATATACCATTGTGAAGCAACTCCAATGAGAGTGAGTTGAAACAATCATAATAGAATAGAATCATGGTTCAGGTAATTCGATGAACACCAAAGGTGAAAGGTAGTGATGTGTTCACCATGGTCCTCTCCATTCTTACCCTCAAACTTTGGAATGTCTGAAGGAAGTATGGTGGGGATGGAGGGGCATGTGGGATCATGAATCACCGGATCATCCATTAAGTTAGAAAAGTCTGGCAGATTCAGCATGGCTAGAAAAGGGAGACGGGGTTGCGACATATGGCCCCATCCTCCCGTGAAAGATTGTGTGTTGGGAACTGCATTCCACCTAGGATTCTAAGTCCGTCCTCCAAGATGATTCATATAGGGTGGGTTAGGCATCATTCCAATAGGAATTTTCTGTTAAGGATTGTTTAAATTTCCCCCAGCCAGATTGGATCCAGGTTGGGGTTTTCCCAAAGTGTAAGACTGACCTCCACCAGGTGCGAACCTGAAGGATTGAAGTGGATTCATAATAACAAAAGTATTGGTCAAAATCGACACCGAGGAGGTAGGGATATAGGGAGGAACTTGTTCACCACCTCGGTTGTTCCATCCAGCCATAGAAGTATTAGACCCGGGGTTAAGAATAGGGACACTTCCTACATTAGGTTTCATTTGGGGGATATGAGAACCACCAAATGGGAAAGGAGTGTAAGGATTCGTAATTCCATGTTAGGGTCCTAACCCGCACATAGGTAGAACAATATATTTTGATGTAATAAAGGTCAATATTAATAATGCCTTGCAATAAAATAGAATAAGTCGAATGTAAGAATACCTAATAGAAGTTTTCTCTTCTAGAAGGATCTTCCTCTATATGCTTATTTTGATAGACATATTTAGTATAAATAGGATTCGAGGGTATGAGAACCCTAGCTTGGAGATTATTGTAATAGATCTCTGCTCTACTGGAGGTTTCCCCCTCAAAGAGGCCCGTGAATATTGCTCTCAGAATCAAAGTGTTCTTTTTGTTCTTATTCTTATATCATTTCAGTGTTATTGTGGTGATTGTTCTGGTTATATTATTGTTATTCAACCATTTCTAGCATTTTATTTCTGTTCTGCATACTTTTTATATCTGGTATATTACAAGTGGTATCATAGCAATTTCCTTGGCAAAAATTGTGGGTAATTTTTTTTTCAGGGTAGAGACATATTCCGGCATATTTAAGCCACAGAGATATTTCATTACGTGCATAAACTCGTGGTTGAGGGATTCATACACACAAGAAATACAAGTGGTTCTTAAGCACACATCTGTTGGCCACCCTTGTAACCCTTGTTGGTACCCCTTCGAGTGGTAGTGTGTAAGACATCACATGTGTACAGATCGACCTACATTTCCTGAAGCCCTCTTTAGATAAACTGATTGGCCACCTGACTGCTATAGTTCCACGAAGAACAACACTCGGGAAGATACTCTCTAGTACCTGGGTAGTCAGGTAGTACAACTAAGGGTACGGTCTATCCTCCTTAGTTAGTGCCCTGAGATATTGGGTCGAGTACTACTGTTGGACCCCGCACGTATATTAGAGAGCTATAGCATAGGGAAAACCCTTGTCTATAGAACCCTTGAATACCTAACCCTTGGGGACATAAACATAAAAAAATTAAAACAGACAAGATCTATTGTTGTGCAACTGTGTTTAGGTTGCCAAGTAACTACACATTTCTTGTTGGTTAAGCATTTGGACATTTCATCATTGCAATATTCTTCAGACCGGAGTATAACTCCGTAGGTGTAAAATAAATAAATAAATAATTACCATTATTTGAGACCTATTCCATTGGATTCATCTCTTCACCCTTATCACATTCATACATATCATTTTTTGACAAATTTTTTTACCCCACCCACCCCTTTTCGATTCCCTCATCCTCATTGCCCATACCCATATCCAAGACTTGGAAGCTCGCTTCAATACCTTTCAATATAGTCTCCCCGAGACCCAACAAGAAGTGAAACAACTCAGTGCCAATGTTGTCACCATCAATACAACCATGAAGTCCTCAATGGAGGAAATCAAACAAGACCTGACCACCCAGCTTGAATCTATCTTTTCGACACTCTGCACCAAGCTGCATATACCGACAAATAACCCTTCCTCTGACTCACCTCCACATACTGAAGGTGAACATTCCTCTCATTCCCATAACTTTCATCACCATCACTTTCAACGTGACCTATGCCTTCCGGGGGTGGATGTGACCAAATTTGATGGCTCGGATCCCATTGGTTGGATAACCCAAATGGAACATTATTTCTCTTTATACAAAATTACAGATGACTTGGCCAAACTCCGATATGGTGTTCTCCATCTAAATCAAGAACATTGGCAATGGTGGAAATAGAGAAAAACTTCTCGTCAAGGGTATATTTCTTGGACACACTTTGTGGCAGAGCTTTATGAACGCTTTGACACTAACACCAACCATTTGGGATCTTTGACAAAGTTGAAACAGTCAAGAATAGTGGAAGACTTTATAGCTACCTTTGAGTGCCTGGATTTTCGGACAGAGGGCATGTTTGATGCCTTTTTCAGAGAGTGTTTTATTAGTGGCCTTAAGGATGAGATTTAGGTCCATTTCCTCATGGCTCAGCCTCAGAGTTCGGTGGAAGCTACTAAAAGAGATAAAGAAGAACAACATGTTGTATCTTCTCAAAACCGGAAACCCTCCTTTATCCCTCGCCCTAAACTAGTAAATCCCACTATTCCCTCTGCTCCACTAAAGATCCAAAAATTGAGTAGGGATGAAATGGCTAAATGCCAACTCAAAGGCCTTTGTTATAATTGTGATGACAATTATTTCCCGGGCCATAAGTGTAAGAAACAAAATATTTTTATGGCCATTTTTCGAGGATATTTCGTAAGAGGATGTTGAAACACTCCTTGTGTATGAGTCACTTGTCCCTCAAACCCCCCTGGAGTACAACTAGTCATTTCCCTCAATGCTCTCACTAGATACTCCACTCCCCAAACCCTCAAGCTAATCAGTTACATCAAGCATTGAAAGGTCATCATTCTGGTTGATAGTGGAAGCACCCATAATTTTATTCATCGCCACATTTCCCAAGAAACTCATTGCTACATCCATTCCATCAGTAATTTCCAAATCATGATTGCCAACGGTGGCTCCATAAAATGTGGAGGGCATTGTGAAAATGTGTGTCTCCAAATTGGTCACTACCACCTGAAATATCATATGTTTTCTATCAACATGGGTGGTTGTGACGTTGTGTTGGGTGCAGACTGGCTAAGGAATTTGGGTCCCATTCTCATGGATTTTAAGGAATTAACCATGCAATTTGACCAGGAGGGCCACCAATATAAGTTCCAAGGTATACCACAGAGAGGTAATCCTCCATAAACACTGGGATGGCAGTCGAAAACTACAAAGTGAAGTTAGGCATACCATAAGAAAATGGACTAGAAGCCATAGGGATGGACTGGACATTATAACTTGGCGAGTGACCAAAACCCCCAAAAGGGTTTGAGGCAAGGGATGAAGCATTTACCACAGGCTGATCCATAGTACCTGTGCAAGACTTCGACACTGCAACTGTAGAGGATGTAGGATTCAAAGGGGTGCCATTAACTATAGTGGGTATGGGAGTCGAAGAACTCCCAGTGTTCTGGAGACTAGACTTAGTACTCATCCTTGTGGAACCACAAGTCTGAAAGGTGGATGTGTGTGTACCACTTCTAAAAGATCTATGCCTTTTAGAAGGAAAGAACCTGAAATCCAGTGGTAAGTGTAACAACCAATGGGACTGGCGGGGATGTTGGTCCAACTCCAAGACAATTTATGACTCGACAAAATAAAAATATTTTAAGGCCAACTACTAGTCAAAGAACATACCAAAAAGTCAAACAACCAATATGCATGCAAATGGGATAAAGTGGCTAAGTGGCCTCCCTCGCCAAAGAAGGCATGTCTCATCCAAGAGGGACTTAAGACTCCCTGCTAAAGTTTGGAGGTAATAGAATCAGTTATAGGGTCCCTCGTGGGCTTAAAAACTAGTCAATCAGGTCCCCCTGGAGAGGTAATCCTCCGTAAAGGTTGTGTGTTGTCTGACCCCTATCTGACCCAGGTTACAAGATGAATAACCCCTGCAAGTAACCTATGAGATACCTACGTCAAGAAACTAATAAACCATTGTATAGTCGATGCATAGGCAAGAAGTCGTAAGTCCGGATCACCGTATGGGAAGGGTATCAAAGCCTGGAACTTTGAAAGCATGGCCTCTCACAGAGGTATGGGTACTAGCAAGATCCCCAAATACGAATAAATCCAAAGAAATATCTCTAACACTAGGTGAGTATCCAGGGGTTATCCCTTCAACTAACTTTGCCTGACCTCGTGATTAACTTCGGTGTAACGGAGCCTCCTGATCTTACCAATTATACAATGGAATTCTCAACTCCATGTCTCAGACACATATGTTGTTTTAATTTCCTTGCAGAAGTTTACTCACAAAATCCTATTCCAAAGCACTAAATCCTAGACTAGCTTGTGTACCCTAAAAATAAAATCGTGACTAATCAATTTTAGTTTAAAGCGTAAATTTTATTGGCCACGATTACTCAAAAGGGTATGGAAGTGAAACTCATGATGTTATGACTTTGAAAGAAGATAAATATGAATATAATGCAAAGTCTATCTTTAACTTTTCAATGAATGATATGCTAATAAAAACAGTGCAATTTTCAATTTCAAATCTGCAATTTAGAAGTAAAATGAAATCTTTCACTAAATGCACTAAGCTAATGATAAAGGTTCAAAGACAAAAATGTTAACCAATGAAAAATGCCTATTTTTTTGTATTTTCAATATATTAAAGAGAAAATGCATGGACTGAAAAGAAACCTAATATATAAATTCTACTATGTATAAATGAAATAACTCAAGCCAAATACCAAGCAACCAAGCAAAAATCCCAGGGTTCAAGGAAAAATCAAAAATGAAAAACAATGAGAAAGGCTACGCCCATAAATTCAACTCCTAGTACGTTTCCTATCAACCCAGAGAAGATCAAAAGGTAGTGCAGAGACCTAATAAGGCTCAACAAACATCAAATCCCACCCAGCAGTCACTAAACCAAGCAAGGGAAAGTGGTATATGTGACTGTTCAGGAGAACAATGTGTATATACCCAGCTTGCAGTGAGGCAACACACATGTATACATGACTGTCAAAGAAAAAAGAGTGTACAGACTTTAAAACAAGGCCAGACAAGGGAAAAAATGTTGAAAACTCAGACTCAGAGTGAACAGAATCTGTCAAGCAGTGATACGACAAGAAGCACAAAGGAAAAAGAAAAATGCAAGAAGAAAAAATACTTCAACCCTTAGAAGGAAGATCTCTCCCCAGTGGAGTCGTCAATTCTGTTATGAGGGAAAAAATCTCTATGGCCAAGGGTAAACCACAATAGACAGTTATGAGTATAGAAATAAACTCAATTCCATTGTATGCTATGTAAACTAATGTGCAATATAAGAAAGAGGCCTACCTCAATCCAACACTCGATGATGCTCCATCATTGATCACTTCGACCCAAAGCTTTATACCTGCAACAAGTTCTCAACGAACACCCATAGAAAGTACATGGTGATAGTATAAAGGGGTTAGCACATTAGATAACATAATCCATTAATAAACATTACAAATATGTCCATGTATAATAATCATATATTTTCATGATACCAATAGGATGGGAAAGGAGTATTTCTATTAATAATTGATCGACAGAAGTGATAACATTACAGACTTCTGTGTCGACACGGTTCGAAACCAAGGAACCAAGTTCCTTCCAACTGGGCCTCCACCACTTCAATCCTTCACCAAAGGCAAGCTCATAGGAGAGAGACAATGAGGTTCTCTCAACAATAAGAAAAGAGATTGGGGGCTGAACACTGTGTTCAGACTTGAGGGACAAAGGGATGCAGACTCAATATGAAGTAATTTCTCCAGAGTAACTTTTCTCTCAAAGTTGAATGCTTTCTCCTCCTTTTCCATAGCTCGGAATTGTTCTTTTATAGTCTTCAAAATGAAACTGAAGGGATGAGTCAGAACTTTTCCAGTATGTGGAAGGCCAAGGATCAGAGATCTCCTATCGTGACATGGAAACCCGATTCCATTTTTGTATTTTCTGGCACAAATTCTGATGTACGTGGGTTGTAGTGGATCAGCCTGCGTATACGCATGTTGTATAGCTTATAGGGCATGTATATGTAAAAAATGTGTATTTTTGGCTCTAGATTCATCAAAAAGGGATGACAAGTCTGCATACGGAAATGTAAAAATACCCTATGTGCAAGATAGCAATGGTGAGGAAAATCTTTCTATAACAGATGCTTCCTAATGTGTGAGATCAAAGGAGTATCTGTGATGGACGAAATACATTATAAATAACCCAAGAGTGGAGTGGCAGAGACCCAGTTGGATGAAATTGATTGCTCATTACATTTTGTACTGACTTTGCATACATGGTTGCCAAGAATATAATGCAGATCCATGTGGAAAATATACCAAATAAGTGTCTGTGGTCATGAATAGGAAAATACAAATGCGGTTATATGCCAAAATCTATCATAGTCACGAACAAGGCCCAGTGAAACCAGTCTCAAAAATCAATCTGAAGATATCTGTATACCGTGGAGTACAATCTGATCTCCCATGATCACTTATTTTCTTCTCCTCCTGAAGCTTGGCCTAAATATCTTCTTTCTCTCTTTCATAGGCAGCTACACTATCCTGCACTACTCGTAACTTTACAAGGACTTTGTCTTTCTGCTTTTGCAAGGCTTTTGTAGCCTTCTCCTTCTTTTTGTGAGCTCTCTGGAACTGATCTTTTGTTGCATCAGCAAGCCTTCTTAGTTGGGCTGCTTTTTCAGCGGTCATTTCTCTATGTTCCCTTCTGTATGCCTTCAAACCTACCTCCAATAATTCGACCTGTTCTGGAGATATTCCTTTAAGGTTAACCTCAACATCCAAGTTGGGGCTAGCCTGTAGTGCTGTGGGGGTGGGAAACTTGATGCTATACTGGGGGAGGGTGATCCAAATCCCTAGTTCACCCTATGGAGTTGGTTCGTCCCCCAAATCTACGATCTGTGATGAGGAAGGATTAGATAGTGCAGTAGGCACTACGTGGACCAAGCGAACATCTTGTTTCACTTTCTTCAACTCCCTCTCAATCCTTTCATATAACTCCACTTGTTTCTCTTCGTATCTTTGAAACATGTCCTTAGATATGTCCTCCATAGCTCCATGGACCAGACTAATGTCGTCATTAGTGAGAGTGGCTTCCAACAGTGGCTTATTGGAGTGCATTTTCTTCCTTGCTGAAGGTTTCTTTGGAGTAACTTTCCTCTTTTGTCTGGTCACTGTCATAACAGGGTGATCTTTAGGTGGTGGGGTGCTAGCTGTAGCTTCACCTCCTCCTTGCTCTTCTTCTCATTTATCTCCTCCTCCATGTCCTTCTACTTCACCTTCTCCTCCTCCTGGCAAGCTAGACCTGCTATCTCTAGAGGTTTCCTCTTCTTCCTCTTCGTCACTCTCTATGTCGACTTGTTATCCCTGATTTTTAGGGATAACCAGGAGATCATGTCTCGAGGCCCACAAGTCCTAGACATGGAGTACCGAGAGAAATATTGACCCAAGCATAGCCTTGGAGAGCCCATCCTTTTCTTCTTCCATTATCTTTATCTTGTCAACAACAACAACATCCATCACCATCGGCTTGGTCCTATATCAAAAGAGGTTCTTGCTCCATGAGGTAATTGGTCCAGGTATCATGGTATGTCTCACTTTTGATCATTGAAACCTTTACATATATGCATCTGATTCCCCTTTACCTCTAACAACTACCTGGATCTTACATTAGCCCACTTGACCATGGTTTGGGAGATTGACAGGGTATCCTAGCAAGCCTGTGCCCATAGGTCTTGGATTTCCACTGGGGGATTTGTGAAAAGACATCGTCCGCTCCCATCATAGCACCACTATTTCACCTTATCTCTTGCTCACTTATCCCATTACCCTTGTCTAGGCATTGGGTTGACCTATTTGTAGGATTGCACCTTGTCTCATGGGAAGAAGGGGCTAAAGGGATAGAAGGTAAAAGAAGCTAGTAAAAGATAAAATCCTAGAAATAAAGCCTTAAGATGCTTCGCCCAGGGATCCCTGAGAAGGAAATAAAAAGACTCTCAGTAAGAAACACGAGGGACCCAGAAAATAACAAACAAGACCTATTCAAGAGGATAGGGTGTCTCATCACGAGCCAACCTATTAGGTTCATGGGTCCCTAACAGTATGACATTGCCACCATCTGGTTACCACACCAGGGGAGTGAAATTTGGTTGCATGGCCAAGGGAAAGGGGGTCTCATCATGATCTAGCCTTATCATCTCTGTGAAAGTACTTGTGGGTAACACTGTTAGCTTTGGTCACCATGCCAATGCACTGTCCTCTGGTTAGCCCTTAAATAAAAATAAAAAGAAGAAGAAAACGAAAATAAAAAGAAAATAAAAGAAAAGAATAAAGGCAAGAACGGGCTTGGAAAAATTTCATCCATGACAGGTACGGCTCACCTTCTACAAAGGCACCCATAGATAACACTATGCATACCTGGCTCTCTCTTCACCCACATGTATGGACATCCCCTAGCCACATCACCTCACTTACATGGCTTAGATGAAACCTTCCTGGAAACTTCCCCTTTCTTGTGGATACTAGCCCAATAGGATGTCTTGTCTTTTTCTCCAGTCTTGTATTGTAGGTTTTTGTAATGTCTTTGAGCTATTGACTGATGTATTAGGGTCTTATTCATATGTTTCATAATATTTATGATTAAACGTGATTTACATTGCTATGATCCCGGTGACTGATGAGCCCATGGAGGGAGTAGCTTTTGATGTGCACGATCATGCCCGACAGATAGGTAACATTTGGACTGGTACACATGGGGAGATGATCAATTCAGAACTCCATGGGGCTGAAGAGCCCACCAGATGGATGTTGAGACCCCATCAGGGGGCAGAGATAGGACAGTGGTTGATTAGGGTCTTGCACCAGAGAAGAAGAGGATGTTCCATTAGAGGCACTTTGGCGGAGCCCGGCCTAGGGGGAATGACCCTTTTTCAGTGGAACATTGGCCTTGGAAGGATCAAGACGTCCCCATCATCACCATGACGTCATCCAACTTCATGGACAATTTTTGAGGTAGACTAGAAAGTAGTGGCACGTGTGGCATGTTGGAGAGGCCCCTAGGGGCTAACGTTTTGCTCCTGGATGTCTCATTTTCCATAGAAGGGGCTAGCGCCTCCCTTGAAGGGGATTTTACCTTTTTTACAGCTTAGTTAGGGTTTTAATTTGAGAATTTAATGTAAAAAACAATATTATGGCCTTGTCGGCCTTTTTATGACCTAAAAATTAATTAAGGTCATTGATACAGTATATATTGAGGAGTTTTAGCCTCATTTTATCATATGCCATCACTCACTCATTAGTGAGGTCTGATTTTAGTTCCCTACTTGTGTATTCTTGTTGGTTTAGTGACGCGCACTTGTTGAAGGAAGGAATTTCTTGGAATTTTTGGCATTTCTCTTGAAGGAAGGTTTACAACTAGGGTTTGCATGTTATTTCATGGTGATATGTAAGTGTTTTTTCTACAAAACTTCTTGATTGAATGGTTGTAGTCTTATATTATTGCATATGTTTATAATTTTCTAATCAAAAACCCTAGGTGACAAGAACACAAGTAGGTCCTTGTTTCATGTCTCCTAAAAGAGAAATTTTCAGCCATTGAAGAAGGAAGAAAGAGCCTAGCCATAGCTACACTCTTATTGCTTCTTCTCCCTGAGCTAGCCGTACTTTCAGAAGTCAAGAATGAGGAGACGTCCTAGGCCTAGGTTATCTACACCTAGGGTTGTCTTGCTTCTAGGGTTTGATGATATAGCCTTTCTATAACAACACTCTCCCTCATTGCACTCTCTAGTCTTGATTTATCTTTCATGCTAGCCGTTTTGCCAAGTTAACCTAAGGAAGGAGGAGAGAGCACGAGGCCTTGCTTCAACAACACCAGAGTGAGCCTCTTTCCCCTAGGGTTTTGATTCTAGGGCCCTACCATAGCAGCACTTCAGAACTCTTCCCTCTAGTCCTTAGTCATCCTCCTTCAACCCTTGTGTTCTCCATTAAATTGACTCCATTAGCCCAAAGGCATCGATCTTAGATCTCCAGCATTGAAGTGAAAGTGATCAAACAAACTCTTAAACTCTTTTCTAAATTGAAGCCCTAACTAACTACTAACCCTAAGTTGTTGACATCACACCTAGAATATTTCATCTTTATGCAGCAACGTCTTATTTTAAAAGAAATTGAATGATGGTTTAGGCATTAATTGATGATGTGTTGATTTGTTACATTGAATTCTAGGTCATTTCAGTATTTATTGAGGAAGTGATATTATTTGCAAAAAATTGACTTCGTCAATATTTATTGCCATAATTTATTATATCAGATAGTCTTATGAAGTACTCACCCATTGAATCATAGATTGCATATATTGGTTTGTGGTTTCTTTGTTCCAGGCAGGTGTTCTTCTTTGGGGCTTCACTTCATTATTGGTTGTTTAGCTGGACTATCTGTTTTTGGTGGTGACCTGTGGAGGGGGAACTTTACTTTTGTCCTTTTAATGTTTACCTCTTCAAAACTCCAGGTTACCGGGGATGTCTCCTCTGGGCTTAACCTCCCTAAAGAGAAAGAACCTCCCCATCGTGGTGACATTAGGTGGGATAGGTTCATGTTATGCCAGTTTGGCCTTCTATCTTGTAGCCATTTGACCTAGCTACAAACTATGTGATAACATTTTGGCCTTCTATCTTCCAACCTTATCTTACAGTTTACGTAGTGACTCCACTAGGGTGTTTTCCCTATGTCTTTGATAGTTTCAAGAAAAATATTTAGTGACTCCACTGATGACGAAGCCAACTATGAATTCACAATGGGATCTATGGAACTACAAACCTTTGTACATGAGTAAAATCTCGAGATATCCCAGACAAATGCCCCCCTTTTATAAAAATTTGCTCCCTAGATTTGCTGCCATCGATGGAGAAAGTCCTGATTATCACATGACAAATTATGGGCTTTCTTTCAATACCGCCCTATCAGTGACGAGGCTGAAGATTTGGTGATGAATCTTTTCTCTACCTCTCTGCATGGAGAGGCTAGAAGATGGTATGATAATCTTCCAGCTGCCAGCATCACATCTATGGACCATTTTGAAGAAATCTTCCTTGCAAGGTGGGTTATGAAATCGAAAGATATACAATCATTGTTGAAAGGTCTTGAAATCATAAAAAAAACGGAGGATGAGATTGTTGGAGTTTTCGAGGCAAGGTTCTAGAGATTGCTTTACCAGATTCTTGAAAGTCATCATCCTAAAGACAAGTACCTCATTTACCTCTATATTAATGGACTTCAGGGGCATTTGAGCTTCCTCCTAAATAAAAGGAATCCAAAAATACTTGCAGAAGCTCACAACATGGCCATTCGAATTGAAAAGAATCTCTCCTTGTCTATAACCAATGACCATACCACGGACACTCTCAGCCTGATAAAACTAGTTTCCCTTGAAACCTTTGCTGAAAATCCACAAGAGAGAAGGGAACAAGTTTTGGACCAACAAAATGAGGACGCAATTAAGGAGAAAAAATCTAAGCAAGATGATGAAGTACCAACCTGTGCTCCTCCCTCTAACTAGGTCATCCAAGAACCTATTTCTCCTACATTGCAAAGCGAAGATGAGGTTAGCTGCTTTCCAATTCAGGATTCTGATGACACCTTATTTCTTGAAAATGAAGGAGAAACGAAAGCTTTGAACAAAATGGATATTCCTTGTTGTGCAATCAAAGGAAAAGAAGCAATCCATGAGGACGAAACAATAACACATGCTGACAATGCCAAAGTCATCAAAGCCCCTACACAAGAAGAAATAGTAAGTTGCCCTCCTCCCCTAGTCTTTGATGATGTTGTACTTTATGATGAAGGAAATGAGGAGGAGGAGAATGAATTTTCAAATGTTTCAAACCTGCATGTTATGACACAGATAGTGACATTGTTGATAACATTGATGAGTTCATATATTTTGGGAGACGTAGGTTGGATGTAGTTGTCTATGACCTGGATCCTATCTATGACACTGAGAGTCATTTCCAAGTGTTGCCCTTGCAATTATCACAGCAAATTGCTTTTGACCAGTGGCAACAAGGAGATGAGATTTTTACCCATACTTTTAAAAAACCAAGGATGATCTAGTACCTTGTTTTCCTGATGATTTTTAGTCTTACCTTGAGATTTTTCATGAGTACCCTTTTGAGCACTTGGATTCTCTCCATGAAAATGATTGCCAACCACCAATATGCTCGGATTTTTATACAAATAAGAACATTGTTTTCCTAAAGAAGGATTCTCATGACTTCTCACTCCAACCACCTGTTATTACCTTACCTTGCTTTTTCATTAAAGGTGTAGTTGGGAAGTATATATTTTATATAAAGTTTCCTCTTAGGCAAACCCTAGAGTCCGAGGGTTGGTTAGATATTACAAGCTTAAGAGTATCTTCTCATTTTTTCAACTATCACTTGAGAATTTTCCAGTCGTCTAATACATCCTTGTCAATCCCTTCCCATAATTCACAGTATGAGAACATCTTAGGTAGCTAGTGTGATGACCTTTTGAGTCAGTGTTCTGAACCTTGGACTTTTATTGACCCTTTCTTGAAGTGGATTGAGTACTTTCCTCAGAGATGGACTTGGTAGGATTTTGTCCCTCCCACCTGCCTCCATGAGTTAGACTTTGAAGTTTCTGATGATATGATATATATTCTAACTCAAGAAATTTGTGTGCTTGATTTATCACTATTTTGGTTTATGATGAAGCACAAAGGCAGGTATCGTGGGACATTGCTGGATTGGCTACATTGGTCATTTGACTACATCAAACATCTAGCCAACAGGTAAGTAAAGGTAGGTACTTTGATTTACATTCACGTATTAATTGTTTTATTTCAGTATATATATATATATATATATATATATATGTATGTATGTATGTATGTAGGTAGGTATGTATGTATGTATGTATGTATGTATGTATGTATGTTGGGGTGGCATTACCACCCCATTTTTGTTACTAATGCCCCTATCAAGTTTGAGCAGGTCTGCGGGTTATGCCAGAGATGTTGAGGTTCTCATGTGCTCTACAGTGAGCACATGTCCCCGAGTTGGAGCCAGATGTTATCCCTGATTTTTAGGGATAACCAGGAGATCATGTATCGAGGCTCACAGGTCCTAGACATGGAGGGCCCATCCTTTTCTTCTTCCAAAAGCTTTATCTTGTCAGCAGCATTAGCATCCATCACCATCGGCTTGGTCCTGTATCAGAAGAGGTTCTTGCTCCATGAGGTAATTGGTCTAGGTATCATGGTATGTGTCACTTTTGATCATTAAAACCTTTAAATATATGCATTTTATTCCCTTTTACCTCTAACAACTGCTTGGATCTTACATTAGCCCACTTGACCATGCTTTGGGAGATTGACAGGGTATCCGAGCAAGCCTATGCCCATAGGTCTTGTTTTTCCACTGGGGGATTTTTGAAAAGCCATAGTCTGCTACCATCATAGCACCACTATTTCACCTTATCTCCCACTCACTTATCAAATTCCCCTTGTCTGGGCATTGGGTTGACCTATTTGTAGGAATGCACCTTATCTCGTGGGAAGAAGGGGCTAAAGGCCCAGAAGGTAAAATCAGCTAGTAAAAGATAAAAGCCTAGAAATAAAACCTCGAGATGCTTCACCCAGGGATCCTCAAGAAGGAAATAAAAATCCTCTCAGTAAGAAACAAGAGGGACCCGAAAAATAACAAATAAGACCTGTTGAAGAGGATAGGGGGTCTCATCATGAGCCAGCCTATTAGGTTCATGGGTACCTAACAGTATGACATTGCCACCATCTGGTTACCACGCCAGGGCAGTGACCTTTGGTTGCATGGCCAAGGGNCATGATAGGTACGGCTCGCCTTCTACAAAGGCACCCATAGATAACACTATGCATCCATGGCTCTCACTTCACCCACATGTATGGACATCCCCTAGCCACATCACCTCACTTACATGGCTTGGATGAAACCTTCCTGGAAACTTCCCCTTTCTTGTGGATACTAGCCCAATAGGACGTCTTTTCTTTTTCTCCAGTCTTGTATTGTAGGTTTTTGTAATGACTTTGAGCTATTGACTGATGTATTAGGGTCTTATGCATATTTTTGATAATATTGATGATGAAATGTGATTTACATTGCTATGATCTCGGTGACTGATGAGCCCATGGAGGGCATAACTTTTGATGTGCAGGATCATGCTTGATGGATAGGTGCCATTTGGACTAGTACACATGGGGAGATGATCAGTTCGGACCTCCATGGGGCTGAAGAGCCCACTAGATGGATTTTGAGACACCATTAGGGGGCAGAGACAGGACAATGGTTGATTAGGGTCTTTCACCAGAGAAGAAGAGGATGTTCCATCAGAGGCACTTTGGCCGAGACCAGCCTAGGGGGAATGACCCCTTTTCAGTGGAACGTTGGCCTTGGAAGGCTCAGGATGTCCCCATCCTCACCATGACATCATCTAGCTTCATGGACATTTTTTGAGGTAGACTGGGCAGCAGTGGCACATGTGGCATGTTGGACAGGCCCCTAGGGGCTAACATTTTTCTCCTGGATGTCTCATTTGCCCTAAAAGGGGATAGCACCTCCCTTGAAGGGGATTTTACTTTTTTTACAGCTCAGTTAAGGTTTTAATTTGAAAATTTAATGTAAAAAACAGTATTATGGCCTTATCGGCCTTTTTATGACCTAAAAATTATTTAAGGTCATTGATACAGTATATATTGAGGAGTTTTATCCTCATTTTATCATATGACATCACTCACTCATTATTGAGGTCTGACTTTAGCACCCTACTTGGGTATTCTTACTGGTTTAGTGAGGCGCACTTGTTGAAGGAAGGCATTTCTTGGCATTTTTGGCATTTCTCTTGAAGGAAGGTTTACAGCTAGGGTTTCATGCTATTTCATGGTGATATGTAAGTGTTTTTTTCTGCAAAACTTATTGATTAAATGGTTGTAGTCTTATATTCTTGCATATGTTTATAATTTTCTGATCAAAAACCTTAGGTGACAAGCGCACAAGTAGGTCCTTGTTTCATGTCCCCTAAAAGAGAAATTTTCAGCCATTGAAGAAGGAAGAAAGAGCCTAGCCATAGCTACACTCTTATTGCTTCTTCTCCTTGAGCTAGCCATATTTTCAGAAGTCAAGAAGGAGGAGAGGTCCCAGGCCTAGGTTATATACACCTAGGGTCGTCCTGCTTCTAGGGTTTGATGATAGAGCCTTGCTATAGCAACAATCTCCCTCATTGCAGTCTATTATCTTGATTTATCTTTGATGCTAGCCATTTTTCCAAGTTAACCTAAGGAAGGAGGAGAGAGCACGAGGCCTTGATTTAGCAACACTGGAGTAAGCCTCTTTCCCCTAAGGTTTTGATTCTGGGGCCCTGCCATAACAGCGCTTCAGAACTCTTCCCTCTAGTCCTTAGTCATCCTCCTTCAACCCTTGCGTCCTCCATTAAATTGACTCCATTAGCCCAAAGGCACTGATCTTAGACCTCCAACGTTGAAGTGAAAGTGATCAAACAAACTCTCAAAATAATTTTTAAATTGAAACCCTAACTAACTACTAACCCTAAGTTGTTGATGTCACGCCTAGAATATTTCATCTTTATGCAACAACGTCTTGTTTTAAAAGCAATTGAATGATGATTTAGGCATTAATTGATGATGTGTTGATTTGTTACATTGAATGCTAGGTCATTTCAGTATTTATTGAGGAAGTGATATTATTTGAAAAACATTGACTTCGTCAATATTTATTGCCATAATTGCTTATATCAGATAGTCTTATGAAGTACTAACCCATTGAATCATAGCTTGCATATATTGGTTTGTTGTTGCTTTGTTCTGGGTAGGTGTTCTTCTTTGGGGCTTCACTTCATTATTGGTTGTTTATCCGGACTATTTGTTTTTGGTGGTTACCTGTGGAGGGGGAAATTTACTTTTTTCCTTTTAACTTTTGCCTCTTCAAAACTCCAGGTTACCGGGGATGTCTCCCCTGGGCTTAACCTCCCTAAAGAGAAAGAACCTCCCCATCGTGGTGACATTAGTTGGGATAGGTTCCTGTTACGCCACTTTGGCCTTCTATCTTGTAGCCATTTGACCTAGCTACAAATTGTACGATAACAAGACTTAAACCTGCTTTTTGCATTCCCTATTCTTATTCATCCCATTGGAATGTCCAACATGTTCATCTCACGTAACCATCGATCTTCCTATAGTATTAGTGTCAGATAACTCTACATCAGCGACAGGTACAAGAAATTATTTTGGCCAATCCTTTATAATCTGTTCCATATCGGCATCTGTAAGCTTATAGTATGACTACAAACTTTGACCATGCTCATCTCTTCATGCAGTGATGTAAATGAAGTGAGGATTAGAGCGAAACTTCTCTATGGGTCAGTATTGATACAGGGTACACGGTGTCATATAAGGGAATGCTTCAATGGAGAATTTCAACTTCTGATAATATCTATGAAACACGACATTAGACTGCCACTACTTCGTCATGTCATTGGTATACCCTAGGGTGGAAACCTGAGCGGCTAAGAGCTTCGTAGGTTCAATCTCTGTGAAACTAGCTCCTTCGGGCATCTTCCAAGCCACAAATGCAATCAGGATGATCAACCAACTATAGTGAAACTCATATCCTAAGTCTTGGGCTTTGCAAAAATAATTTTCTAACTCGTTGATGAGGTAGTTCACCCAGTTCATCAGGAGGCCCTCCACACACTTTCCTGCGAGGTCCACCACGAAACTGGTGACTTGTGTGGGGCAATTTTTTCTCACTAGATTTCCAGCTAAGAGTTGACAAACAAGGTGCACTACGCCATCCTGTATGGAGGCTACCTTTTCACCTCGCTTCCCTTTTTCTACCTCTCCATAGGATTCTTTGATGCGTTGTGCTAAAGAACGGTCTGAAGTCTTCCCTGGGTAGAGTTGTTGTGGGTCAGGACCCTTTAAACTTAAACGTATGATCTGGTAGATCAACGCTGGATCCACAGTAATTCTTCTATCAAGCCATAGATATCCGCCATGATAGCACGACAAAAGGAGTTTAACGCAAGTGTTAACCTCCTGGTGGTGGCCAAAATGCGGAATCTTCAATACGTTGAATATGGTTGATTATGCCAATTCCTTGATCCATGGATGCAAGACAAAGAGAGGTTTCCTTCTGGTTTTATTCATTAAATAACGATGAGGAGCTAGTGTGGCGTGGTTCTTCCGGTCTCCTAAGTTGAAGTCACTTTGATTCAACAACGAGATCTTCCCTAACTGACTCCCTACTATGTGAATTCTTTTCAGAATGTATGGAGCGAACATGGAGTACTCGAAATCACGAGGGATAATATTGTGGTTAATGGTGCCAACCAGAGTTGTAATATACTCAGGAAGTATCGATGGGATCTACTTCATGTTAGCCAGATCACTGTGGTGCTTGCTTCTTTGCTCAGTTAGGGGTTTGATGCAGGTGGAATGGTGTTCGGTCGAAGGGGAAGCCTGCAATCCCCTAGTTGATGATGCTTGAATACCTTCAAATACGGGTCGGTCGGCCATGAGTTTCCTAACAACTTCCTCGACAAACTTCACAAATTCATTGGGTTCACCCAACATTCTAGTTTTAAAAGACAACAGATAGGCAAAGAGGCAGGCATGCTATACTTTCAGATAACGACAGGAAACATAGTTCGACACTTGGACAGTTCTTGACTTAGCTCAGTCAGTCACGGGTAGCAAAAAGTGGTCCCAGTGCCACGATCGACGAGTTAAATAAGCAAGGCAGCGTGATGGATCTTCCAACGGATAGGAACTAGAGTTAAATGATTCCATTAATGTAAATCTAGTCGTTATGGCAGTCTCAACATTCAAAATCAGTCTATAAACCCATAAATTCATTTCCTAACCGTTCTGTAGCGTCATTCTAACGGTCTTGGTGCCTCCAACGGTTATATAACTTCTCTAGGGTGAAGTCAAAATCTACGCGGACCTATTGTTCCAACGAGGTTCAAACCCTATGAACCTACCTCCTGTAAGGTTCCGGTTTGAGAAGTCTTCCATCTAATTTCCTTAACTTCTTGTATCTTTTTCAACTTAGCCTTCTTTTTATTGAGCTTCCTTGCCTTCTTTCCTATTATTTGAGTCTCTTTAACTGTTTCTGGGATCCTCTTTCCATTTTTATTCTTATCTTCCCCTAGCATAGTGGCTTCGCACTATTGAGGTACCCTTAAAGGTTCTAAAGTTAATATCCCTTTTCTTAACACTTCTTGAGTGGGCACACTTCTCTATTGGATAGATAGGTCCTTCAAGCCTTCTTGCATTCTTTCAACCTTGATAGCTAATTATTTTTCTTTCTTTCCCTCCTGTGTTGTTACTTTGCTCTATTGCTTTGACTTATCCTCTCGTTCTTCTCTTAGTTGGTCTATTTTCCTAGCTATGAGATCCCTTAATTCTTTCTTTTTCTTTTCTGTAGCTTCTTCCTCTGCTTTCCTTCTGATATGATCCTTCTCAATCCAAGTCTTACCTAACAAAAGTGGGAAAGGGGCTTTGTCCTCAACAAACCTAATGACTTCAAATTCTTCTTCAGTCGATGTTCCATGAACAATAATAGGTACAGTAGTTACTCTTCCACATAAAGTTATCATCTTTCCCTTAAACAAGCCTATCCTTCCTAAAGAAGGTACCACAGTAGGATTTCCCAAAACTTCCCAAGTTTCTTCTATCATAATATTCACTTGTGTTTCTTCATCCAAGACTATATAGTCTATGTCAAAGTCTTTTATTCTTGCACTTATGTGTTGTTTTGCTTTTAGGATTTATGGTAAACTGGCATCTTTATGAGCATGCATCATTTCATTCAACTGTAATAACATAGTCTGAACTTCCTATGACCTTTTTTCTTTATGACTTTCTAACATACCCTTAGTCTCTTGAATCTTTTCATAATTTTCTTGTCTTATGCCCCTCCCTTCAACTTTATCAATAATCCTTGGACAATCCTCAACCTTGTGACCAACAACCTTACAAAAAAGACCAATAGGGCCTACCTCAGAGCATTCCTTAGCAATATGTCTCGACCTTCTGCAATTATAACACAAATTCAATCCTCTTTTTCTCTTAAATGTTCCCCAATCTTTTGTATGCTTCCCACTTCCCCTAGGATCATAGTGTTGGACCTGCAATCTGCAAAAAATATTTATAGGTTCTTGCATCCACTTATAAGTCAGAAAACTCTTTCTATGCATAGGAATAACATATATTTTTCATTTCCATTAAATTTACTCAAATCATCTCTTTCTTTCAACTGCGCCCTAGCCTTCAGACTAGAAAAAAATCTATTAAACATACTTAAATTCATGCTTTCAAAACAAAAACTTTCACTTATCTTTCTCTTACCAAAGCACAAAGATTGACTCTTTTAGAATCTTACCTCTTTTCCTCAGAACAAATTACTTTCTTGGAACAAAGCTTCGCAAGTTAAGTAGAGTATTGCACACTTCAGCAACAGACCTATGCATATAGATTTTCTTTTTCTTTACTTCAGTTCCCAACAATCACAGTTTCAGGTCCCAGCAACAGAACCATTTTTTATCACAGCGGCAGACCCAGGTTCAATGCTTAACAGTACACCAAAAAAACCCCAACTACCGACCCTTTCAGCAACACCTGTGAAGTAGGCGAAGTCTCACCCAAGGTAGAAGCAAGGGGGGTTACAGGATGCAGGTGTCTATAACCAGGCTGGGACACGATTTTGTGATAAGAGAACTTCGCAGAATATTCTGTTAACACTTAGGAAGTGAACATGCATTAGTTTATTAACCTCCCGAAGAGAATAATCAAAGATAGATAAGTGCAGTAACAACAAGTGATTATGTACCCTGAGCACTTATCACTTAGCACTGTGAGTTATGTCTAGCATTCATTTACCCTTTAGCATAAGTAAAGTACTTAAGAAACAAAATATATATTCATTACACATCATAATCAAAGCACTAAGAAAATGCATAACATAAATGATATTGCACAAAGCAAACCATGAGACACAAGATATATCTGGTTCATCCTAGGGTGGAGCTACGTCCACAAACTGCTTTGTCTCTTTATTATTCACCAAAATATTACATCCATTCACTCCTGGGCACTATTCCACAAAGTCGAACTTCACACAAGATAGGAGATCAATGCACTAAGTACTAAATCCTCCTTCTTTACCTTCCAAAACTAGGTCAAATGCACAGAGCCAAAATATCTTATCATGACACTTAGCACCTACTCCACACTGAGCATCACAAGCACTAAGCACAGTCTACAAAATCACAGTCGAGCACAAATCCTCGACCACATACATTCCTTCGCACACAAAACTATTGCTTCTACAATACATTCCTCTTATTTATACTTTACAAAATCTTACAATAAGGCCTAAACATGGGGAAAACCCATCGGTTGATATCCCATAAACCCATTACAAAACCCAGAGGACCCTTTACTGGGTCCACACAACCCTCAAAATAGGTGAGATCCACGATCTCAGCTCCGCCTAGGCGCTCCTACTTCGACCAACGTGTCGAAGTCCAAAAGTGGGCCAAAACCTCCAAAACTAACCAAAGTAGACAAGTGGAAAGTGGGTTAGCCCTAAAATAAGAAAGTTAATGGAGAAATTACTAACTGTGGAAAGTGGTTAAGTTAAGTGGACAAGTGGTTAGAAGTGGGTTGGCCCTAAAATAAGGAAAGTGGGTTAAGATGATTAAAAGGTAAAATTATTTAAATAATAAATTTAATGGAGAAATTACTAATTGTGGAAAGTAGTTAAGTTAAGTGGACAAGTGGTTAGAAGTGGGTTAGCCCTAAAATAAGGAAAGTGGTTGAATATGGCTAGAAGGTAACCCCTTGAGAAAGCTACATAAAATATAAATAAGAGGAAAGGGTCTCTCATTTTAATCACACTTGAGAATATTGAATATCTATAAGTGACTGAGGTAAACAAAGAATATATAAGGATAATTTCAAAGGGAAGGTGAAGTAAAGAAGGCCAAAATTCAAGGGAGGATAAATTCTTTTGATGATGTTTTCTAAGGTATGTTATTTACAGGTCATGTCACCATTTTTTGAATAACTTTTTTTCTAGAATGATTCAGATAGAAAAAATGGAGGTTGTTGAGGAAACATATCCAAGTAGTTGTAATCAAAATTTCAGCTTGTGGGTCATTATATTTTTGGAGTTACACTTCGTGGAAAATAGGGTTTGTGGCTAGTCCTGAAACTAGTCTAAAACATTTGTTTCGGGTAAAAACGTCATAGCTTATTCATAATAGATCAGTCTGTATTAGTTATAGCACAGTCTGTATTATTTTGTGTACCATTTTCATATCCATACAACAAATATTCCGTGTGGGACATTCTCTACAAGTTCTCTCTCTAGAATAAGCCAGAATTCAACAAGGTATGTCATTTTTGCTATAACTCATTTTTTTAGAGGTTCCAAGTAGTGAAACCTAGAGGAATTGCATAAAAGACACTGAAGAACATTGTGTACTATTTTCATATCTTTATTCGTTACAGGTACATAGTTATGATTATTTCAAGTTAGGGTTGTTGACTAATCCAAAATTAGTGATGTGAGACTAAATTAAAGTTTGATGAAAATGCTAATCTATTTTTGTTAAAGTTAAGGAAGGTTTGTAGGTATGTGATCATATACACTAGTTCTATTACAGAGTTACAAATCAGATTTGGATGATGAAAATGATGAGGTATTTTGGTTGAGGTACATGTTGGGTACATGGTTGAGACAAGTAGTTAATGAGTTGGCACATACATGAGGTGTATAGTTGATGATGTTGGTACATATTTATGAGTCATAGTTTATATGTATTTGATGCATTATTGGTACATATTTGGTGCATGGTTGATGCACTCGTTGATGGTACAGGTTGAGGTATAGTTTGGTTCATGGTTGATGCACTTGTTTATGGTACATGTTGATTACAGGTTGTTTGGTACAAGTTGGTACATTTTGTTTGGTGCAGGTTGATTGGTACAGGTTTACAATAGTATATCTCACAGTGATAGTGTGACAGTGCTTCCATTATTCTACTTATATTTCATGGTGGTTCGACGGGGCAAGGACAGGTGTTTGTAGCCACCTTTCGGTTGTATTCGGAGAACATAGGGGGTTGTAGCCTCCTTCTGGTTGTAGCCAGAGAATTGGGGAGTTGGAGCTTCCCTTAGGTTGTAGCCTGAGAAACTAGGGGGTTGGAGCCTCCTTCCAGTTGCAGCTAGAAAAAAAAGGAAGTTGGTGCTTCCAATGAATGTAATTCTTAAAGACATATAAGAAAAAACATTTCATGGTTTTCTCCCACCTTTGGTTTCCACGTAAAAACATTGGTGTACTATGTATGTGTATGATTGCTCATTTGTTCATTGTTTATTTACTTTGAAACTATTGGATGATAACACTACATTGATATAACACTTGCATTTTATGGTTAAAAAGGATTAAATTGCTCTATACTGATTCACCNTCAGTAATCTAACAAATGACATATCCTAATGACAAAACCATAGCACCAAAAGCAACACTTATGATGCCAGGTCCATAATGGTGCCACATTTTCTCTTAGTATTGGTGACTAATGTGACACAAAATGATGTTATGGTAGCAATTGTCATTGAATTAATCAAATGTGCATCGAGAATCTTCCATGTGCATTGTTAGCACAAACATTTTCGGTCATCATCACAAACCTTTCCTTGCCATGGTCACAATATCAAGTTGGTTGTTGGTGAAAACACTTAACAATATTCTTGAACCTTGCTATTGTACACCAAAGCTAGAGTCTATAGCTACATATGGATCAATTTCTTCTACTTGATCATCAATAAGTATTACCTAGATTTTGTTCAATATTTTCTGAAGTGAATTTCTTAGTTTATGTGGGATACCATCCATACTTGGTGACTCGAGAGAGATGGATATCTGTTCTTATATTTCAGATTACATTGCATTCAAGAAAGGAACTACATTGCAACTCATACACAATACACACATATAGACTCAAGAAAGATATTTGGGAGGGTTAAGCAATCGAGATATTATTCATTCTTCATGAATATTTTTACAATAAAGAAATGGTTGGAGTGGTTATACCCACTCCAACTAAGATTCATTTGTTTAGGGTTTCTTACACAGTTGTATTTTACCATATACTTTTATGTATACATTCATATACTTGGGCTATTTTATTAATATGATGTATGAGGATGTTTACATGGCATAAAAGGCCTCCTAGCATCTCCCTCGACCTCAAAGCCTTATTTTATCCTAAAGCAACTGTACAACAACATCCCAGGTCTCTACTCCTGCCAAAGTATCCTTACTGTGCATCAACCATGCATACTAGTCTATATAGAAAAATCAACCACAATGGTCACTAGTTGTATATGAAGATACATGTACACAAGGTTCTTCCTTAACATGTCACTCTTTAGCCTCTATCTTCAATCTAGTAGGTGCTTGTGCAATCAGAGAGTCTTCAGTTCGGCTCAACTTCACACCTTGCACAACACTCGAAGTGTGAGTGGCTTACTTTGCACTCAACCTACCTACAACTTTGTTTCGTTCTGCCCTCGGAGGTCACAGCCCAAGGAACTGCTTTGAAACTCTTATACTAAGTTTCTCAATCATTCTGTTTATTCTTATGTCATCATCTTGTCATTTATGTTGTTTGTGAGTGTTATTTGATGTCACTTCCTTGAATGTCTTTTTGTCTTGTTGTTGTAGTGAGAATCTCGGAATCAATACTCTTTGCAAGTAAGCGATTAGTTGCTTGGTCTAAACCTTTTCTTTTTCTTGGTCAATTGTAGATGTTCTCACTAGATGCTTTGTGTCAGTTCTTCAAACTCTATCAAAATTTGTCTTTTGTTGCTTTGTCACCGTTAATCATGACTTCTTTATGCTTTCATGTCTCTGACAATGTATTGGAATCCAAATTTTTCATTACATGAAGAATAAATCTCTATGCCTCTGCATGATCATGACTTGGCTCTATTTTTATGAATCTAATATGACTATTTGAGAGTTTCACCATTAGTATAACTTCATAGTTTTCCTCATAAATTCTTGCATGCATAGAGATTTGCTTCATGTTGTTGACTAGGTATCGACTCTCGTCGACAAAAAAATGATTTACATTACAATAAAAGAGAGGATCATCTGCTTCAAAGACTCACATTTAACCCCCTCCTTTCTTTCTTTCTTTTAACTCTATTTTTAACTCAATTAACTTAATTATATACTTGACTTAACCAAATCAATTTACAATATGTCATTTCGCCTTTTTTTTTTTTTTTTTCTCTAACAAACATCCTTATGTAACACCTTTGTACAAGATTCCAGATTCCATATTAGTGACTTGACAAACATCACTCCTTCATGTAACATCTTTGTACAAGATTCCATATTACTTTTACGTAATCTTTACATTTTTTTTCCACAAAGTGACTCACTTTCAGCCTTACATACATATGATTAGTATTTCACTTTTTATATAACCCACCCTTTTGAAGAAATCTTTGTATAGGTTTCGTCTCGACATACTAAGTCATTTCAAGGAGACATGGACTTCAACAATGTACCCATTACCATATTCACATGCAAAAAGTTTTCCCTTATTTTGTAGATAAGGAATCTTCCACTTTTTATCGTCTTTTAAACAGTTCGTTAATTCTATTGGGTGCATTCCCTTTTCATGGGCAACGTCCATGGAATTATCCACCGTGAGTCAAGCACCGTGCTAATCGAACAAAACACCAGCCAGGATTTCTCTCCGCTCAGTCGGCAACTCAATAAAGGATTTCTTTACCTCGGTTCAATTTGTAGGTTCCACTTCACTGGCATATCCTCTTCATCCAATGCCACTTTTTCTTGTTTGTATGCAGGTTTCCACTAATCGGGCCAATGGATGAGACACATAAATACTGCAAGCGTTTCTTGATGCCTTGGCATTATCGACATCAATGATTGCTCCTCAACAAAGTGGGTCCAATTTTCAATATCGTCCTTAAACCTCTCTTATGTGCAACTAGATTTGGCTATCAACATTGACATTATAGGAGATAGGTTGGTGTTGTATGAATTTGTTTAATTTTCAATGCATGCACTTTTTCAGGGTTCTAGCTCAAGTGATTCTTGNTGCCTAGGTTTAATTTTTGTAAAGTGATATGTTAGCCGCTTGTGACAAGGTTAGAAGGGTAGATGTCCCTAGGATAGAGGTTCACTCCGATGTGCCTCATAATGCCTTGGTTCTTGATTCGCGAGATTTTGGCACTAGCCTAGGGGTTATAGTGGCATCCGATCGGATTTGAACCTAAGCCTCACCCAAATAATCCCAACTATTTACCAATAACTATAGATCAGAAAAGTAAAAAAATAAAATATCATGCACTTATTGTTACACATTATGTGTTTGTTTAACAAACTCAACAACTTTGATGACTTTTATAGTGTTGTAACTTATATCTCTAGAGTTATTAACATTGGATAAGACACATCAGTTCATAAATTCATGTTGCATGATAAAGTAAAATTAATGTAGGTGACTTATAATAACTATTGACATGTTCAAGGTTAGTGTTTTCACTCATGGATAATCCTATATAACATATAACTTGGTTGTTATATAAGAATAAAATAACTACCAACAAAGAATCCAAAATGCATTCATAAAACTTGTATGAAATGCTAGAACAATATCACCTTTCATTAATATAAATTTATAAAACACAAGTTCATTTATATACTTGGAGTTTTCAATGTTTTCAATCATGGATAATCCTATATAACATATAACTTGGTTGTTATATAAGAATAAAATAACTACCAACAAAGAATCCAAAATGCATTCATAAAACTTGTATGAAATGCTAGAACAATATCACCTTTCATTAATATAAATTTATAAAACACAAGTTCATTTATATACTTGGAGTTCTCAATACTCTCTCCTCCTTGGTTATTGAGAAAATCACAATCTCTTAACTCTAAAATTGACCCACATTCCTTTCCTAATGTGTATCCTATCTATTTATTTCTTTGACTCTTCACATTCTAGCTCTTTGTTTTCTTAGTTAACCCTTTGAAATATTTTTTTCATATTATTCCCCACACATTAATATTCAAGTTTTCCTACATTGTTTTTTTATTATGTATTATCTTCTATTTATTCTAATTTTTTATTTCTTTGACTCTTCACATTCTAGCTCTTTGTTTTCTTAGTTAACCCTTTGAAATATTTTTTTCATATTATTCCCCACACATTAATATTCAAGTTTTCCTACATT
The DNA here is from genome assembly GCA_010110895.2 of Picea sitchensis. Taxonomy (NCBI): domain Eukaryota; kingdom Viridiplantae; phylum Streptophyta; class Pinopsida; order Pinales; family Pinaceae; genus Picea; species Picea sitchensis. The sequence continues at coordinate 159,152 of SNQJ01S0008310.1, read as the reverse complement.
GTTTTTTTATTATGTATTATCTTCTATTTATTCTAATTTATGTGCTCTACCATATATCATCACATGCACTCCTTCACTTCCCATCCACATTGTTTTCATACATTATTTATTAATATTCAACTTTCCCTACATTGTTTTTTATTATGTGCTATCTTCTATTTGTTTTAATTGTTTTAATTGTGTCCTCTACCATGTGTCATCACATGCACTCCTTCACTTTCCATCCACATTGTTTTCATGTTTTTTCAATTCAAACCAAATGGCAAGATGACACACTCATACAAGCCATGCTTGTATTACGAACGTTATCTTCCAATTATATCCTTCCCTAATCCTTATATAATCATAACTACTTTTCAAATCAATCTTGAGTATGGATCTTGATCCACTTGAACATTCCGTGAGATTATCCATTTTTGGCAATATAAATCTATATGTTATGGTTCTCTTGTTAATTGCTATGGAATTAGTGCGCATTCTCCATTCTCCTTCTTTATTAGGTGTATGGATTGCAAGTACAATACAAGGACTCAAACTTTATTTGATCAAACCTCAATTCTACAATGATTGAACTTGTATATTCTCTTCCTCACTCTTTGAAGGTATCATCTTATGTGGAGTTTTATTAGGAAAAATTAATCCTTGTATCAAATCTGTCTAATGTCAAATGAATCTCATTAGAGGTACTCCCATACATAGATAATTTGATATGGTCTTTTTATAACTTTCCAACAACCTTACATAGATAATTTGATATGGTCTTTTTATAACTTTCCAACAACCTTACATAGATAATTTGATATGGTCTTTTTATAACTTTCCAACAACCTTTGAAATTTTGCAGACACACTTCTCTACACTTCTTTCTTCTTCTCCTAGGTTATTCTTTGGAAAAAGTTGCAAAACATAACATTGAGCTCTTCATCTCCTTTAAAAACTCTTTGCTTGAAGAAAGCATCACTCTATTTGTCCTATGTATTTAACCAACACTTTCATCCTTCATTAGGTGTAACTTTAAATGTATACCATCCTTCAAAAACTGATATGCTTTCAGTTTCATCCAATCATGAAAAACATTCCTATGATATTGCTCTTGACATGAGAAAATTTCTCGATTCATCTTCACAAGTTCACCTAATGAAAGGGTCCAAATATACCTTCCTCCATTGAAATGGTGAACCCTCTATTTATGGCCTAGCTTGATGTATCCGTTCTTATGATTTAAAATAAAATGAAACTAAGAATGAAAATGCAATATGCAAGTATTCTAACAATAGTCTATCCTATATAATCATATCTAGCATTTCCTAGTTAGGAGCGTTTTCAAGAACCAATTGACATTAAACAAAGGAAAAGGTACAGAGAGTAGGGAGAATCATTCCACCAACTACCATTGACACTAAAAAAAAGGAAAATTATAAGGATTGAGGATACCTCACAAATCACCGAGAGCATACCTCCTTCATGTCAATTTTGATGTAACATAAAGGGAAAAGTACATAGAGTAGAGAGAATAGTTTACTAACTACCATTTGCAAAAAACCTAGGGTAAAATATAAGGACCAATGTTAGCCTACAAATCATAGAGAGCATACTTGCTTCACATCAAGTTATTAGTAATGCATAACATAAGTAAGCATATGTAGTGTGAGTACAAGAATAGTGTACAAATCACAACATCCATCCCTACAAGCTTCAAGAAAGACTATGAAAGGAGAGAATAGTCTACAACCATCCACAATTTGCAAGAGTATAAGTACACAAACTAACAATGCATTTATTCAACATATGAAGATAACTTACAATGCCAAAGAGAGACCTTTTTTTTTTTCTTCCAAAGGAAAAAATTCTCAATTATATTGGTTATATAATGTGTTCTCAATATAGAGAAATTACAATGCTCGGCTGAGAGTGATAGCTATCAAATGAAGCTTTCTCCTTTAGTGGTCTCTCGACCAACATAGGGGGAAAGTTCATAATAAGAGCAAGAGGGCTGCTAAGAGTCTGAAAAGGATACAAGTATAAGAGAGGGATATAACCCCAGTAAATACTAGTAGATAGTAGAATCTTCAGTGATGATACATCAGCTAGGAGAAATCTTTAAAATTCAGATCCAAAAATACCACTAAGATGAAAGGGAGTGGTTCTTAAAAAAGAGTTATAAAATGGGGAGGGCCCTCATGACCATCTAACCAGTGGTTGCATGTTATAATGCCCACTTTTTTTTTGAAGATCTATCTTGGATAGTTGATCTGCTGATTTTTTGTGTTCATGAGAGATGTGATTGAAGCTGAGATTTTTGAAAGCGGGTAGGAGAAGTTTGATTTTGTCCTTAAAATCCAGAAGGGAGATGGCTTGTAGATCGCCCCTATTGTTCAACCACTCAATGATTATTCTGGAATCCCCAAGTATCTAAAGAGATTCGATGTGAATTCTAGAGGCCACGTAGAGCATGGCCTAGGTGCCCAATAATTCTGCCCTGGTGTTGGTGCCTAGACCACAGTTAAAGGTTCATCTGTAGGATGAATTATTTGTGATTTTTAATAATCCTCCAATGCCACTCTGAGTGCCATTTGATAGTGTTTCTCCATCAAACCATCCTATAGGTGTGTCCTCTAGTTCACGTATCCTCTTTGTAATCTGTAGAGTTTTCTTTCTAGAGTGGGTATCAATCCAGTTTTTAAGTAAACCAAGTGTTTTGTAAGCTGCAGAGTTAATGGATGGAGTCCCATTTTCAAATATTTTTAAGTTTTTGTCCAGCCAAATAGACCAACAAACCAGGGATGGTAGCTTCTTTAAATTGTGTTCCATGTGGGTCCAATATTCAAAACAACCCGCAAGAGTAGGCCTATCCCAAGTAGATTTAAATTTTAGCACAGATGAAATTTTGGCCCAAACTTGTCTAGTGAAAGAGCACTTGATGAAAAGGTGGTTCATTGTTTCTGCATCAATAAGGCAGAGTTGGAAAAAATTTGGCCCAGTCCAGCCCTTCCTTTGTAGGATATCCCATGTATTCAATTTGTATGCAATCATGAGCCAAGTGAATAATTTTATTTTGGTAGGAATATGCCAGGTCCAGAGGTGTTTTCTCCAGCCTCTTATATTATTGTGCAAGAGTGAATTTTAAATGGATCTATAAACATTATGAACTGTGAGTTTTCCAGTGTGATCTCCCCCCACCACTTAAGTTGGTCTTCAAAATCATTTAAAATTATACTTGATAGAGCTAAGTTCAAGAAGAGAGAATTCCAAAGAAAGGCATGCTCTACGTTGAGGCCCAGAGCATCGTTGGTTAGCCACTTACCAAGTGATTTGTGTGGACATGATCAGTCTCTGGATTGGAAAAGGTATCAAATGTTTTTAATGTGCAGGAGCACTATCAGCTGTGGAGGCAGAGTGGTGGTATTTCCCATACCAAGGATGAGGTTGTTCCCAAGAATAATAGAATGACCTGATCCTGGCTACCAACATATCTAGTGGGTTATCCGATGTTTAGATTTATTTAAATTTCTCCAGATGATAGAAGACGCCTTGGTGATAACTGAATCAGATAGAAGCCAACTAAAGATTGTGTGTCGTGAAAGGTACTTATTCTTGATAATAGATTTCCAAATGTTAGGAATAGTCAACACATGCCAGAGGGAGGTGACCTCAATTGCTTGGTTGAAGACAATTCAATCCTGAATCCCCCAACCACCTTTTAGTTTGGGTTTTTCCAAAAATTCCCAATTGCAAAGGTGTTGTTGGGTGTGCTATGAGAAACTCGACCAGAGGAATTCATATGTCAATTGGTGGAGTTTTGTGAGAACTATGGTAGGGATAGCTACTAGATCCATCCAATATAATGGTTTTCCTTCCAAGAAAACTTTGATGAGTCTAAACTAGCCTCTAAGTGAGAGTCATCTCGTGCACCAGTGGCTTGTCTTTTTCTCAACTTTTGCAATGAGCCAATTTCAGTCCACCAGCTTGTAAGAGTCTGCTTTTAAGAAGTAACCCAGGTACTTAAGACCAAATGAAATATGAGTAAAGGTGTGGGTAAATATACCTTTGAGCCGATTTAAAGTTTGATGTTTCATATTTGCGAAGTGGAAGGTCGATTTTTCCCAATTGATCGCCAATCCCATGGAGCTGGAGAAGATTTTTAAAATCTCTTTTATCTCTTTCCATTCTTGAAGTGAATCATTTGTCAAGATGATAACATCATCGACAAAGAGGAGATGAAGAATATTGATCGTCCCAGACACCTTAATACTAGTGATCTTGCCATCAGCTTGGCCAGATTTGAGGAGCAAACTCAAGGCTTCCATAACCATAATGAAAAGAAGGGGTGAGAGGGGGAAGCCCTGTCGTAGTCCTCTGCCAATGCAAAACAAAGAGGAGGATTTTCCATTAATCAATATGGAGAGGTTTTCACTAACTAACAAGTCATGATCCATTTAATAAATTAAAGGTTAAAACTCGTCCAAGTCAGGATCAATATGAGGAAGTCCCAGTTGATGCAATCAAAATATTTCTGGAGGTCCAGTTTGAGGATGAGTGACTTTGAATTTTTTGATTTGATACTCTGTAAGTACTCCTTGGTAGTGCCAATGGAATCTAGGATCTGGAGACCTTTTAAAATCCCCAATTGTTCTTTCTAAAGGGTCTAAGAGAGAATGGGATTTATCCTAGTCGCAATGATTTTTGAGATGAGTTTATAGCAGAGGTTGCAGAGATCTATGGGCTTGTAGTCGGAAAAGGTAGTAGGATTGGTTGTTTTAGAAATAAGAGTAAGGAAGGTCGAGTTCAAATATCCAACCACCTTCCCACTAAGTCTAGAGTCCTCCACAAGCTCCAGAAGATCCGGACCAACCAAGTCAAAGAAGTGCAGATAAAATTCTATTGTCCAACTGTCAGGGCCTGGACTTTTATCCTTGGAGAAGGATTTTAAGGCACACCTAATCTCTTGAATAGTGCAAGGACTATCAAGAGTATGTGAATCATCCTCAAAAATAGAATGGGGAAAGAGACTAGCCACAGTGACCGAAGTATGCAAATTTTCCGTGGATTTCTCCTCAAAAAATGGTTGAAAATGTCTAACAATTTTTTATTTTAGTGCCTGTTGTCCACAATGGAAAGTTCCATCTGCATCAACAATCTTCCAAATATGATTTATGCTCCTGCATCAGCTAGCAAGGTTATGAAAATATTTGGTTTCAAGGTCACCACTCTTGATCCAGGCATATCTGCAACGTTGTCTCCAAGTGGCTTCTTCTTTGAGAAGAAGTTGAATCCTTTCAGTTTCCCATCTTTTTAAAACTAGGCTACGATCACCAATGACACCCGCATGTGCATCTGTTGAAAGAAGAAACTATATCTCTTTTTCAAGATCTAGAATCCTTTGTGCATTGTGTCTCTTATGGTTGGCTGCCCAAGATTTTATACGGGCTTTGATGCTCTTAAGCTTCCAAATAAATCGATGTTGAATACAAGTTTCAGATAGATAGAGAGGGTCCTTCCACACTTCAGTGACAATGGAGTTGAAGTCAACTTCTAGAAGCCATCTTGAATTGATTTTGAAAGGGTAAGAAATATAATGAATCGTTGAGTCCAACTATAAGATAATCAGAGCATGGTCTGATAAAAAATGATAAACCACCAAGGAACGAATCCTATCCTCCGTAGAGATTAAGTGTTCAGAAATAAGGAAACGATCGAGCCTCTTGGAGATAGCATCAGATCCCATCCACCCATTGTTCCAAGTGGGAGATAAGAGGTCTGGGGTATAGTCCACCAGGTTTTGATTTGAGAACATGGTAGTAAATAAGTCTGTAAGAGTGTCCAGTGTAGCAGAGGCCCCCAAAAATTCCCCTACATAGATAGTGAGATTCAGATTGCCCATTATTATCAAATTTTCCAAGTCAAGAAGACCTCGATATTCTACCTTTTCCTAGAAATTCTGTCTGTTAGAACAGGGACTATAATCACTGAGTAAATTTATCCTTTTGTTGTTAAAATGGAAAATACTGGAAAACAATATGCTTCTGCAACAAAGGTAGGAGGATAAATCAGATTTGGCAGGATCCCAAGACACAACCAAGCCCCCAGAGGTACCTAGTGAGATTACTTTATAGGTGTGCCAAATAGTGTGAAACAAATATAAAAAGGACCTAGCATTTTTTATGTCAACCATTATTTCCTGTAGGAAAATGATATGTGGAGAAGAGTGTGATATAAGTCTTCTTAAGGATGCTTCTTTTAGGGGACCCCCCACCCCTCTGATGTTGAGGGAGACAAAGATCATGGATTTTCTCTTGATAGGGATTTCATACCTCTAAGTGCCCCAATGTCCGTAAGAGAATGTGAATAAACCATAGGTAGAGTAGATGAAGAGCCCTCCTTGCGATGGACGCTACGAGTTTTGATTAGTGAATGTTAGAAACCATGCCCTCTAGTTCAAGTGAATTCTTTTTCAGAAAAATATGATGAGCTCTCTATAGAATCCAATCCTGTTCTCATGTCTGGAAAAATATGTAAATTATTACCCATATAAGTGGGTAAGGGAGTGGGACTTAAGACTTCTCTGTAAGTAGGTAGTAAGGTGTTGAGAACAACATCAAGATTGCTAACATCGGGCTCGATTTCGCTGAGACCCGGTAAGCGATTAAACTCCTCCAGATCGTGAGATTGTTCCAAAGTCTTCTCAGTCGCTAGAGGGGGGGGGTATAGGAAGTGAGTAAGTAGTGTACAAACGAGATACTAGAGAGTAATACGAGGAAGTGGATAAGTCGGTAACTGGCATATGTGCTTTTTGAGCTGTGTCCAACAAGTAGGAAGAGTGGGAAAAGGCCAATGTGGAAGGTGAGCCGTATAATGACAAGGAGCAAGGTAACATCACTTTAGATAGGTCGGGGATGTAGGAGAGGGTAGAGAAACAGGATAGGAAGGTGGTATAGTTTGCGTAGTAGTGGGTATAAGAGTGGATGGAAAGGGAGACTAATGTAGATGAAGGGTTACAAAAGGTTCACTAGGAGGGTCCCCCCTAGGAAGAGTATTCGATCTCATGGTAAGAAGTGTAAAGATATCTAATAAGTTATTTTCCCAAGAAGTAAGAGAGAAAAAGAGTGTTGGGAAGATGGTATTAAACTTACTAGTGATGGAGTCCAGGTCAGGTGAAGAGCCATCTTTAGGGTAGTCTAGGAGATTGATCTGTGTATTCAAATCTGGGGAGTCTAGATTGGAAGCAAGTTCATGCATAGATTCCTTTGACAGTTCATCTTCAAGACCAGGAGTACAAGAGTTTCTCAGGTGGCCAGTTTGTCTACAGAGACAACATCTGAATGGAATGTCAAGGTATTCTAGCTTCTTGTGAGTAATATGTCCTCTCCAATCTATATACATAGATTCAAGCAGACCCTCATGAATGTCTATTTCTACCAGAATCCTTGCCAATTTTTTATCTGGGCAAGCAAGTGTCTTAGGATCCACACTGATGAAGTAGCCTAAGGAGTTTCCAATGGACATGAGAGCTATTTTGTTCCATAGGTGAAGAGGTAGTCCAGGAAGGAGAACCCATAGGCATTGAAGGCGGAAATAGTCCTGTGTAGGATCGAAACTCACTCGCCAACGCTTTAGCATGAGGATGTTGTTATCCAGTATCTAGATATGCTCCAATATAGTTGTTGTATCCTCATAAAATTTAAACTAAAAGTGGATCCAACCATGCCCAAGATATGAGAGAGAGGGGACATATCCTAGTAGTGGTCACCAAGTATTTTTCATCTAGTCATCCAGACCAGTAGTGCAAAGGTGTCTATAAGAGAACCTATCCACAAGGTTGCATGGGGCCATAGAGACCGATTCATCTTGGTCGATATACACACTAAGAGCTATTTTCTTCTTTTTTTTCTTTGATACCCATGGGCGCTAAAGAGTTTTATCGCCTCCAAGTGCATGAGCTTGAGTTTTTAGAGAAGCTCCAGAAAAACTTAATGGGTCGAGAGGGGTCGAAACAGCATGTGAACTTCTAAGGGAAGAGGACAAATTTTGGGGTAAGAGGCCACAAGATTTTACGAGTGTAGGTGGACTTGTAGTAAGTGACGAGGAAGGTTGTGGAAGAAGGCTATGGTTACAAAAAATGGGTTGTGTAACTCTAGAGGAGGGTCTACTATTTGTGGGGAGGAAGGTAGATTTAGTAGTAGGTCGTGAGGGGGAAATAGGAGAAGAAGTAAAAATGGCATAGGGAAAGGCAGATGTATGAGAGCGAGTGTTAAGAGATGGATGGATGGAGGTGGATGAAGGAGAAAAAAAGAGATCTATGGTACCAGAGGAAAAGGACAAAATTGTTGTATCAGAAGTAGACAAAGATCGATTTGTGCACCTAGAGAGCTCATCTGTCGAGATGAAAAGGTCTGCATTGTTACATAGGGCCTCGTCAACAACACTCATGAGTGTGTTGACTTCATCCTCCATCAATGTGGGTCTCGTGAGGAGAGGAGAGTTGTAATAAAAGGTTAAAACAAATCAATAATGGATAAGGAACTAAAGGAAAATAGTTTGTCATTGTAGTCTCGTGAATCAGGTTAATGGTTCCGAAGGGAGACAGATCAAAGTCATCGTTAGATGTTAGGCATTAGATAAATCATACTCATAAAGAAGAGTTGTAATAAGACCTCACAATCGGTAGTTAGATAGATCTCTAAAATTGCAGATATATGAGAGTAAATAACCAACAGTTAGTCAGGATGAACCAGTTCCTCCAAAGTTGTGCCTCCATTGATACCTAAGAAGAGTGATGCCACCTGCAAGAGTGAAAATGTTTCCTTTATAGAAATTCCTATGACTTTTGGCCTTATACCTACTTGAATCTCGACCTTCCACCTTCTTGGGTATTGACCTTCCTACATGACTCTTGGCCTTCCTATCCAATTTTACCATCCTACTTTTTAAATTTTTGTCCTCATCCCAAGTAGGATGATGATGATACATTTACAATAAAATATTGATAACATTACAATATTCTTGATCCATGTTCACTTTCACCCAAAGGTTTGTATTCTAGTGCATAGATACCTAAAAATAGTTTTGGGCACTAATTTGCCTCAAACATTATAATTGGTGACTTGCATATGATAGGATTCCTCTCCTCTTTGCCTTGGATTTTGTACATTCTTGTTGACCATCTTCTTTCTTAGTCTTCTTGGATGGAGATATCTTGGTATTCACCCTTTTTTTTAATTGTACAAATTTTCCTTAGATGTCTTCTTTGCAACTTACATATGCATGTAGTCCTTTCCTTTCTTCAAATATGCACTTTAACCTCTTTCCCTTTGAGTTTGATGCCCTTCAACAAGGAGTAAATATATACAACTAAGAAGCATAGATGCATGAGTTTGAAGGTACTATTGACTTAAGGCTCTTTGATCCAGTGGAATTTCCATTTCCTCTTGTTAAATTTTTTCATAGGAATCTCCTATTTTTTTTTCATTAATTGAGACTTCCTTCAAAGCTATGTCGTGAAGCATTTTAATGGAGAATTCTTCAAGAAAATATCATCATCTTGTATCCACCTAGGGAGTTGATAGTGAATACAAGGTGTACACATGTATGTTTGTTGCCTAGTTCTTTTGGTTTTACCACTTCATAAAAGCAATTTAAACTCAAGATCATTCTTTGAATGCCATTCCCATTATGTGAATGTTTGTTTCTCTATTTTTTTCATTTTTTTTCCTCATGGCCTACTAGCAACAAGTTTCAAATGAGAGCATTTCAAAAATAAAAAATCAATTCCACATTCTTGTTGTATTTTCTTTTCTCATTATTTTATTTGTAACTTCATATTAAAGTAATTTTTAAAACAAAGAAGCAAGATTCAAAGCTAATCCTCCAATTCTACGTCTTGAAGGTTTTAACAAAATCTACAATATGAAATTTAAGAGTTTAAGGAAAGGTTTCACAAATATTTTTCCCCATTGGTTTCTCGAAAAAAGAAATGTTCTTTGAAGCATGAGAATTGAAAAACATATAACAAAGGAATGGAGGTATTGTTCTATTAAGAAGTCATCAAAGGAAACTTAAGATTGCAAACATTGAACAAAAAGAGAATGCCAAGAATAAGCTTATGAGCTGAAAATTTCTAATGATCATGAGAGTTCCATCAATGAATCTCATCACTAATATTTTTACTCCAAGTTTCCATAGCTTTGGCTTGAATGGTTAAAACTATTTAAATGCATGAGCCCTTGATTCAACAATGAGACTTTGTGAATCAAACTCTTTATGACAAATGTAAACAAATAATGGCTCTTCCCATAGTTTTGACACAAGAGAGTTTTTCCATGATCCTCACTATGAATATGTTAATAACAATTTGCACACACAATTGTAAGTTCTCACACATGTCATTAATTCAAATTGCATTCAAAAGAGAGCTCATAAAATTTCAAAGCAATGCCATCAAGTATTTGAATATATAATCTTCAAGGAACTTGTTTCAATGCATTGATAATTTAATGTGGAGATTATTGAAATGGATTTATATTTCCACTCCATAGAGTATGTCACTCATTATTGCAATTTTTATAAGCTTTTGCATCAACTCAAGAGTAATGGTGAGGGTAAATGGAAGGAGACATTTCATTTGAATGTTTACTTCTCTGTTTGTCTCTCAATTCACAAATGAAGCATAAAAACAATTTTTAAATGCAATTTTTCATTTATGCATGTTTATTGCTCCATTTCTTGTTTCACAACTTCATATTCAAGTATTTTCAACCAAGAAGTAAACTCAAAGTGCCATTTTTCCAAGCTCTTCATAAAATTTGCACTAAAATTTAAGTGTGAGATCGATCTAGCAAATGAAAAGGACACAAATGAGTGGTTTTATAAAATTTATTTCACCAATTCTCCTTCAAATAAGAGTAGCATTCCTTCCCATAGAGTATGTCACTCATTATTGCAATTTTTATAAGCTTTTTCATTAACTCGAGAGTAATGGTGAGGTTAAATAGAAGGAGACATTTCATTTGAATGTTTGCTTCTTTGTTTGTCTCTCAATTCACAAATGAAGCACAAAAACAAACTTTAAATGCAAATTTTCTTTTATTCATGTTTATTGCTCCATTTCGTGTTTCACAACTTCATATTCAAGTATTTTCAACCAAGAAGTAAACTCGAAGTGCCATTTTTCCAAGCTCTTCATAAAATTTGCACTAAAATTTAAGTGTGAGATCGATCTAGCAAATGAAAAGGACACAAATGAGTGGTTTTATAAAATTTATTTCACTAATTCTCCTTCAAATAAGAGTAGCATTCCTTCCCACATGATTTTCACAAAGAATGGCAAGGAAATTGAGGGATTTCTCCACTAAAATATAATCAATGGAAACTTCAATCCTATAACCATGACAAGTAAGAGAAAGCCATCAACAAGTCAATGAGCTAAAAAAATAATGGACATGAAAAATGCAAAGAACTCATCTAAAATTTCACTTATTTATTGTAATAGAGAATGTTTAAAACCTGAGATAAAGTGAAAATATTCTTTCTCCAGCTCTTGAATATCAAAATTTCTTCTCCTCTCTATTAGTAATGTCCAAAGGTTCAACACACATTCAACTCTCTCGCGTCTTGATTTCTTTGATATTCTACATGCCAATACAAACCATGGTAATGAGAAAATGATTTTCTTGGACTATGGGAAGCTTGAGACATCAAGCCAAGGTTTAATGCCCTCACTTTAGGGATGAAAACAAATTGATAGAGGGTTTCTTCACTAATTTTCACACACTGAGCTACATGATTCCATTAAAACTAAAAATCAATGCCTTGACAACCTTGTGAATTACAAAGGAATTGTTTTAGGAGAGGATGTTGTCATTGCAAGCTCTAGGGACTGCACAACACTTCAAATATGGATACAAATATTGTTTGGTTTCTGCAATGGCTCCAAATGATCTCAATCATACAAAACATATTAGATTATAAAGAGAATGACCAATAGAGGAAGGACAAGTTGTTGCACTGAAGAAAATGAGAAATGAGGAAGAAAGGGAAAATGTTCAACCTTTAAGGGCTCTAATGTTTCATTTTATAGAAAATATGGGAGTTACACTTAATATGAAACCCCAAAATTAATCACAATCATTGAGTTTAAGTTCCAATGGCTCAATCCATTAGTTCTAGAGGTGATCAGGGGATCAAATTTTGCTCAAAAATTCAAAGTGCTCGAAATCACTTCAAACCAGATGAGAGCGTAGACCTCGTCGTTGCGAACCCAACGCAACTCATTTCGTCTCAAACGGACGTCGGGAGCGAGATATATTGCAATCTGTTCAGAATGTCAAACAAGCAAAAAAGGGGACGCTGACTGTACAGTCCGTATAGGCTGACGTGGCAGGGTCGTACGTTCGTACGATGATGTGGCAGAGGTGATGTGGCTGACAGTTGGTCGAATCAGAATGCGACATGTGGCATCGTTTGACAAGTGATTGGGTTCCACGTGACCCAGTCATGGGCTGCCACGTGGCACCCCAGTATTAGATTTTGGTTTGTTTGTTAAAATATATTGGAGTCCGTGGGGTTCGACCCCCGGACCTCCCCACCGCATAGAGCCTTCACAAAGTTCACCCGACCAACAGACCACCAGTTACGCCTTGTAATGTATACGAGTTCTGTTGTATTTAAGTTTTCATATAGTAATGTTTGAAGGGGGGACGGGCCGAGGCTTAGCCCCGACCCGCGGTCACATTGTTATACATATATGTGACCATATTGTATCGCGCAGAAATGTTAAACCATAACCAAAACCCGCGGTCATATTTATAATGTATACAAACCATAACCGTTGTTAAATGGTGTGCGCGGTTTTTAATATGGTTTGAAACGGTTAAGCCCCCGTGGCTATATGCCTATTTACATATGACCACAACCAAGTGCACGGGTAAGTTGGAACAGTTGGCACGGTTAGCCTTTTTCTTATGCCCGTGGTCATATTATGACACCATGTGCCCAGGTGCTAGGCGGTTAGGGGCTGGCGCGTCCATAACTGTCCTACAGTTCGCACCATTGGCGCGGTTGCGCCCGGTGTTGGGTTTTCACGCTTTAAATTGCATGTGTGCCAAGTTCATTACACGAGGGTGCGCTTTGTAGATGCAGAGACAACAAGCTTGAAGGGGGGACTTCTAGGAGGCCTAACTTCTTCGTTTTTCGACCGATTGAGGTGCCGAAAAAGCCCAGCTAGGGGTTTTTGGACGCTCTGAAGCCATTGGAGCAGTCAGTTGGTCAGTTTGAGCATTGTAAGGCATGTTTTTGATCACTTTGAGAAATTAATAATAATGATCCATTAGAAGATGGACCAGGAGATGTAGCCCAAGAGAGGGGTGAACTCCTTTATCAATTGTTATGTTTATGTGCTTATGTTCATTGATTATGATGTTGTTTATTTGTATCTTGCATGAGTAATCCTTTAATTAATGTGTTGCAAAGTTGATCCATTTTCTTTTAACACATAACATTTACTTGCAAATAATTTCAAGATTTCAAGTCTTCTTCATTTTTAGATCAAGTTGGTATCAGAGC